>JAVKPL010012679.1:45000-62095 GCA_032173675.1 Gastrolobium villosum
AAGAGTCATGAACCTAGTGCATGCTAGCCCCTAAACCCGATTTGTTAGTATGGAATTAGTGTCTTTGTGTATATGATGGACTGTTTTGTGGGACTGCGTTATACTCCTAGCTCTACATGCATTAAACTAATTTACAGCATGCTTATTAGTCAATCCTAGCGCACCATATATATAGTTTAGATGAGAATGAGAATTGAAATCTTTAATCTTTTGTGAACCGATTCTGCCTTGATTAAGAAACTTGGAATTTGTTTGTATCTAATCATTGGTAACTCTTTTATAAGGCAAAATATTGTTAGGAATGAAAGCTTGAAAACCGTATATGAATGCATGTGGGAACCTAGGGAAAAATGTAGATTTTGTTGCTGTATAAATTCATTTAAGTTGAGATGAAGTCAGAATATTATTTCCTTAAGAGGAGCCTTTTAAACCGAACCCTCTTATGATGTAAACAGTGGAAAAATGGTAGTTCAAGCAAGGGATAATATTATTCTTAGGGCAGTATCTAATATTGGCACTAAAAACACTTCAATTCGATGAAGGTACATGAAATAGAAGCCTAGGACTTGTTGGTGAAGTATTGGAATAGCATGAAATAAATTCTGATTGCATATGTATATGTATCTATTTGATTAGGTGCACAAGATCTTAGCTCTTTGGAATGTTTGATTGATATGTGGATTGATGATGTTTGGCAAAGAATGTTAAAGACACGAGGTAAGTGTCAGGCGATATTGCCTAATGTGACTATTGACTACTGGTATAAAATTGTGACATGATGCTCCATATGCCGTAAAAATATTATGTTCCATTATGATGAAAGGAAACTGCCAAAAATGTGCCGTGATGGCTATATGATTATGAGGTAAAGACGTTATGTGGCAGCATAACGCATATGAAAGGTATATAAGCATGCACCTTACATCATACCGCATTTTTACGCTTTGTGTGTGAAAGCATAGCATGACATGCATATATCATGATCATATAGGCCTTGTTTTAGAATAGTTATGTACAGGACCATGTGTTTGAGCAAGCATCATATAGGCATCCCCAAGGTACCGGGGTATGGGACACTTGGCATCAGTCCGCATAGGCCCACAGTTGGAATCCACATGGAGCTCAGGTGCCAAGGGTATATTTGATTCCACTGTGAAGTGCGCGCACGACGGTGCTAAAAGCGCAAAGGAAAGGCGTTATATACGCAATATATGAATATGATGAAAAGGAAAGGCGTTATATGCGCTATATATATATGAATATGATGAAAAGGAAAAAGGAAAAGGAACAAGGATATGTTGAAGTGACTGTTTATGATTTTGTGCCTAGTTAATACTGTTATATTATTGGTTTTGTTGCCACACTACTGGGATTTTTCTCACCCCTTCGGGGCTGCTATTTTCCAAAATGGCAGGAGGACGTAAAAGCTTTTGAAGAAGTGAAGTTTGCTGTTGCTTGCTGATGCATGGATTTTTGCTGTTACTGTTTGATTGTTGGATGACTGTAATGCTTTATATTTCGGTACTCTTGGATGACTGTAGACTTTATCATCTCTATTCTACCTTGAACCTTCATGAACAGCGGCTGTTTTGGAAAAATCAGAAAAACGTTTTGCAAGGAGAATTTTTAACTAAGTGCTGAATTTTTACCAGTTTTACAACCACTTTACGTGTCATGTTTCAAGGGGCAAACGAACTCCGATTTACTATTATTTTATACGCACGCGAAGCCCCGGGTATGTACTTTCAAACTGTGCAGGTTTCATCTCTATACGAAATCTGTACAAATTTTTATAAGCCTCGCCCTACAGCCTGTTCCAGAAAACGGACAGAATTCACAAGCGTTTTACGCGTTCTGTTCCGTGGGGCTATTCACCTCCGAATCGCGCATAATTTATATGTACGCGATGCCCCGGATGTCTAGTTTTACAGAAGCTTGGAATATTTTTTATCGCAAGCATTTTCGAATTTATACAGATTTTATAAGACAGCAAGGTTTTCTGAAAAGTATAGAAATTTCAGCCAAGGGTTTTATAATTGAAATTTCCTATGATTGGTAATGATTACATTTTCTTTCAAATGGTTTTTATAAGAAACAAACCTGGGCATTTTCAAGTTTCAAATTATTAATATTTGATAAAGCTTTACATTTAATGAAGCTCCATACCGCTGCAACTCTAATACGATTTAGCAAACAACCCTCTTGGATGCATACAAGAGTGGGTGTTACACTAATTGGTATCAGAGCAGTTCCGGTTCATGGTGTTTGTTTTTGGATGAATTGTGTGCTGTTTGTTGAATGATTGTTGCTTGGTTGACCGGCTAACTGCTACATTATTCTGTTTGAGCTTTGTTGTGAATGGGTTACTGGTTGAATTACCTGGATTGGCGGTGCGATGATACTGGTGGTACACTGTATTAAACATGGCTGTGCACATCCTTTTGCTAGGTAGTGAGCCTGATCAACTCACTATCGCGCAGTTTGTGTGTGCATAATCATGGTTATCACAGGGTACACATGTGTCTGAACACTAAGTGTGGAATAGTGAATTGTTACTTGAATTTACGGTGAATCATTAGCATTGTTCCAGTGAACTATCAGTGAAGCTTTATATGCTTGTGTTTGATGTGAAAGCTTTGTGATATTTTAAGTCATGGATAATGATAAGCTATTTCTAGATAATGACAGTAATCCATACCTATCTTGTGAATTATGACCTCTTGTATACTGTGACTGTAGTATATAACTGGGTAGTAGAAACTGTTAATCTTTACTAACTCTATTATATTACTTACTTGCGTTAAGGGTTAATCTATTTGAGTAGCAAAACCTGACTATTCATTTAGGCATAGGTCACTTGAGTAGATCCAGCTATTGCCTTAGAAAGTAGAGTGGGAGCTAATTAAGGTTTAAACACGGGGGTCTACGGTCTACAAATCTCTTAGTGGTAAATTAGCACTGGGCACCATTAGTGAAAAAGAAGCTGTGAACTAGGTAGTGATGTGTGAGAAGAGAGAACTTGACCATTACGCCTCTACCCTTCGTACGAGTGATACTTGTAATCATAGCTCTAATGTATTTACTTGCTTTGTGTGATTTGGACTATTTGGACTTACGTATAGTACATTGTCTTTGCTCATAATAATAGACTTTTATATGATGACTGTTTAACTTGCCAGTTTAGATTTTTTCACATTATGGTGTATGAAACCTTGCTGCTAAAAAAATGGGATTTCATCTTATGTTGTTATTGATTGACCTACATATGCTTCCTTCATGATTGTTGTTTTGACTGCGAAAAATGATTTTAACTTTTATGTGGTAAGAATCGTTAGTCATTCCTTGTATTAGATTCCCATGAATTAAACATACATAATTTGCATGACGCACATCGGTTAGTTATCATGTTAGCTCATAAAGTGCTGGCATGTTTCATGTTTTGTTAGATTGGTATTTTAAAGAAATAAAGGTATAGTGTGGAAATTTTGAACAATTTAACCTTATTTCAGTTTAGTGAGTCCTTGTGAAATTAATTAAGTGCGAAAAACTTTTGGTATCTCTAAGTCTATAGTTTCCCAATCCAAGATTTTATGTCCAACATGTGCAAGGAATTTTAGTAGTACTTCTCTATATCATGAGGAACGTGGTCTTGACTTTTGTGGTAGAAGTTAAATGATTTAGATGCTAAGTACTGGTTTTATGTAACGAGTTGTGGCTCTTATACAAGATGAGATTGCCTATTATATAACCTTACAATAAATATTATTGTGTCATGCATATTGAGGACTTTGTAGTATCAGTCTGTTCTTTTATAAATTTTTAGTCGGTTTTGGATAATTTAAATTTTGTATGAATATGCCTCCAAGTGTTTCAAATTCTGTTTTAAGATCGTCAAACGTTATGTTTTAAACTGTTGCTGCATTTTTGATTTTATTCAAAACACTTTCAAGAGATTTTACAAAGCATGTCTTACCATGTTGTTAGAACCCTCTTAATATATCTAAACTTGTTCCGCAGAAGAATGTTTGCCTATGCTTGAATTACTGTTCTCAAGGTGAATTTTTCTACATGCAAAGTACTGTCTGAACTTACAAATTCAAACTAACCCTGTGGCCTAATTAATTGAAGGTGCTAATCAATGCATGTTTCATATCGCATACTATGCATGACATTTTAACCATTTTCAACGAGTTTTATTAACCATGTCCAAACTTACAACATTTGAGTATTTCACACACGTGCATGTAACCCAAGCCGCATATACGTAACCATAAGTTCCATTGATCGTAGCCATTATGTCTTGACGCATTAGGTGCATGCAAAATTCTCATATGAATCACTTTTACTTTTGTCATCATTTATTGGGAACTGTGGATTATTTTTATGCGCCACTAGAGTCGGTATTAACTAGATACTATCATATTATAGTTCGAATCTAAGCGAGTAAACTGGTTTTGTTTAGCTGCTGCTTAATTGATATAATATTCAATCTGTGACTTGACTATGTTGCGGTGAATTCCATGCTTAAAAGTTTGATATTCATTTTGAAATTACTTAAAAGACATCGTAAAATATCACTATTATTTTTGAAAGGTTTTCTTTTGATATATATTTATGAAGTTGCATGTTATTTGTTAGAGAAAATTTGAATACGGTGTTGTTCATGCATTAGGTCTAATTCCATGAAATACTATCTATCCCTTGAATGTCAGATTTAAATTTAACTAGGAATTTTGCGTGTAATTACGGTGAACCTGATCTATGAAAGCTTGGTCTGTGTTGGTCTAATTTTCTAAAGGATTATAAAAATGAGGATTCTGTCCATAATACTCCTAGGTGAGATGACTAATGTAGAATTCTGAATATAAAGCTTAGGTGTGAACTGGACTTTTATTATTGATAAGTAACAGGTAGGAGGTGAGGGCACTCTTAAGAAATTGTAGCATACGTATTACGAAGATGAAATCTTTAAAATGGGAGGTCTTAGTTAGTTGGATATATAGTTGCGCAGTTAATAGGAGATAACGTTACTTCGTTTTAACTGAACTCATAAGAACTTTTAGTTTGGATCACTGATTTGTTAATTGTACCTTATGTGAAAATGTTTTACTTCATGTGTTGCAACTTTAAATCGGGTGAATAAATTTTGTTCACGTATGCCGCACTAAAATTTTTAAGTCATTAAATGGAAGATGTTTTGTCAATGGATTTGTTAGTTGACTATTCTTTGTGACCTAGAACTTTGAGTTGTAGTATTTTTAGCTGGAGTTAGTAGTCTGGTAAGATTTTTGTTCATTCCATTCTACGGGTGTGTGACCTTATATGTTGATGCTTAAGCTGAACTTAGGGAATTGTTTGTAACATGTGTTCCACCTATATTATTCAATGATCAGGCAAAGTATAAGTCTTGAGGTGTCTTGTGGATTTTATAAATGGCTGTCTTAATGCATTGAACTGTATGGTGTGGTGTAACGGTGATACGCGTTAGATTTTGGCAGTTTTGGAATGGTAAGGCGAAGTTTGGGGACAAACTTCAAAACAAGTTGGGGAGAGTGTAACATCCCGTCTAATTAAGAACCTAATTAAAATTTCAATTAGCAATAGGGTAGAATGCGTATATGCGGATTATATATATATATATATATATATATATATATATATATATATATATGTTTGCTCTAGGACGGAATTCAAATTTTAAATTAAGGATTATTGGTAGTACCATGGAAGGCAAGTGCCTATTTTGTGCATGTGAAATTTTAGTCATAGGAATAAATTAAATAGAACTTATAGGGAGCATACGGTTATTTAGAATTATGTACTACTCATTTAAAAGTACACCATTAATTTTAAGTAAGGAGTAAATCTTTAGTAAATAATTAGAGGTGCATAAAAGTTAGAAGGATTGGATTAATTCCTAAATAAGAAAACAATTGGACTTATATGAACCCAATTATTTTGGACTTAGGCCCTAGAATCCATGACCTTTAAGCAACCCAAAATCCCCCTCATTATGTGGTTAGTGTTCAAATAAAACCCAGCTGAACATACACATCTTGACCGCCACCTTGCATCAACATTGGGAGCCTTGAGTGTGCTTCCTTCCATATGTATTCACCCTAGGCTCTTCCTTCACATGGCACCCTTATCTCTTCATGCGCATGGTGCATAGGGAAGAGGGCATTTTGTTGCTTGCACCCTTGTACAAAACGCTGCAGCATGTGAAAGAAAAGGAGGTCCTGCATATTTGACCAAGCCACTCTCACCTATCACCATCAAAGTCTCTCTCATCCATCACCATCAAACCTTTCCAAACTTGTGCGCATAGGACATTATGAGTAGAGAAAGCTGCTGCACATTTGACCTTAGATACTCTCATCCATCCCCATCAAACCCTTCCAACCTTGTGCGCATGAGTAGTCCTTGGTATAGGTTCTTTTGCTTTTGCAGCTCACTTTGCACACTTACACACAACCTATGCCACTTGCTTGTCCCTTGTGCTGCGCTGAAATGGCCAGTGTGCAGGCTGGTGGCTTGTGGCAGCCTTGTCATCATGCAGCTTTGGAGGGAGAGAAGTCAGATCTGCATGATAGGGAATAGGCAGAACCTCATATCTATTTGATTAGGTGCACAAGATCTTAGCTCTTTGGAATATTTGATTGATATGTGGATTGATGATGTTTGGCAAAGAATGTTAAAGACACGAGGTAAGTGTCAGGCGATATTACCTAATGTGACTATTGACTACTGGTATAAAATTGTGACATGATGCTCCATATGCCGTAAAAATATTATGTTCCATTATGATGAAAGGAAACTGCCAAAAATGTGCCGTGATGGCTATATGATTATGAGGTAAAGACGTTATGTGGCAGCATAACGCATATGAAAGGTATATAAGCATGCACCTTACATCATACCGCATTTTTACGCTTTGTGTGTGAAAGCATAGCATGACATGCATGTATCATGATCATATAGGTCTTGTTTTAGAATAGTTATGTACAGGACCATGTGTTTGAGCAAGCATCATATAGGCATCCCCAAGGTACCGGGGTATGGGACACTTGGCATCAGTCCGCATAGGCCCACAGATGGAATCCACATGGAGCTCAGGTGCCAAGGGTATATTTGATTCCACTGTGAAGTGCGCGCACGACGGTGCTAAAAGCGCAAAGGAAAGGCGTTATATACGCAATATATGAATATGATGAAAAGGAAAGGCGTTATATGCGCTATATATATATGAATATGATGAAAAGGAAAGGCGTTATATGCGCTATATATATATGAATATGATGAAAAGGAAAAAGGAAAGGGAACAAGGATATGTTGAAGTGACTGTTTATGATTTTGTGCCTAGTTAATACTGTTATATTATTGGTTTTGTTGCCACACTACTGGGATTTTTCTCACCCCTTCGGGGCTGCTATTTTCCAAAATGGCAGGAGGACGTAAAAGCTTTTGAAGAAGTGAAGTTTGCTGTTGCTTGCTGATGCATGGATTTTTGCTGTTACTGTTTGATTGTTGGATGACTGTAATGCTTTATATTTCGGTACTCTTGGATGACTGTAGACTTTATCATCTCTATTCTACCTTGAACCTTCATGAACAGCGGCTGTTTTGGAAAAATCAGAAAAACGTTTTGCAAGGAGAATTTTTAACTAAGTGCTGAATTTTTACCAGTTTTACAACCACTTTACGTGTCATGTTTCAAGGGGCAAACGAACTCCGATTTACTATTATTTTATACGCACGCGAAGCCCCGGGTATGTAATTTCAAACTGTGCAGGTTTCATCTCTATACGAAATCTGTACAAATTTTTATAAGCCTCGTCCTACAGCCTGTTCCAGAAAACGGACAGAATTCACAAGCGTTTTACGCGTTCTGTTCCGTGGGGCTATTCACCTCCGAATCGCGCATAATTTATATGTACGCGATGCCCCGGGTGTCTAGTTTTACAGAAGCTTGGAATATTTTTTTATCGCAAGCATTTCCGAATTTATACAGATTTTATAAGACAGCAAGGTTTTCTGAAAAGTATAGAAATTTCAGCCAAGGGTTTTATAATTGAAATTTCCTATGATTGGTAATGATTACATTTTCTTTCAAATGGTTTTTATAAGAAACAAACCTGGGCATTTTCAAGTTTCAAATTATTAATATTTGATAAAGCTTTACATTTAATGAAGCTCCATACCGCTGCAACTCTAATACGATTTAGCAAACAACCCTCTTGGATGCATACAAGAGTGGGTGTTACATTGTGTAAATCAATTATAATAAATTAATAATTTTACACAAAATTTCCTTAAATAGATTTTCATAAAATATCCATTATAGACAACATCTCTAGACAGCTGCTACATTAGCAATAAGAAAATCAATTCCTTTAGCAGTGGGAAATTTCAAAATATTCATAAAATATGTTCCACTATTTATAATATTTATTTTCCTCTTGATTTTTAGCGCCAGATGCAAAAATCCGATCATATGATTGGTCCTCTCTTTCTTCACCTTGTATAAAAATATATCATGTTCATGTTATGTCATCTTTTGTGTCAACATGGATCTGTATAAGATCAAACATCAATCATTACATACAACAGAAGGCTTTTTAGATTCTAGAGTGAAGATTTTGCATAAGCTTATAACTCTTCCAAATGCAATACAAGAAAAAAAAAGTAAATCAAGATTAAAACTAATTAAACGGATATTACAAAGAAAGATGCAAACATTTTGACAAAAGAAAAACCAAGATTTTTTTCAAGAATGACAACCTCTAAAGCTAATTAAAAGGAAACCATATGAATCCACGGGACAGAGCAATACTCTCCAAAAATCCCAGACAGCTTACTCCAAAGAAAAGTAACTGAACTAGAACAATACAAAAATTTAAGAGACAAGCTAGCCACAAGCTCTGAAACAAAGACCAAGAATGCAAAAATAGCGTACGTTATGTTTACTTAATCATTCCTAGACAAGACACTGCATCTACATAAAGGACATGTAATCGTTAGCCACTTTGTGATGCAATCGCGATGAAACACGTGTGAGCAAGGCAAGCCAATTGCTCTTGACCCAATATCCGTGAGACAAATAGAACAATCTGTGATGGAAGAAGAACGAATATTGCTGCTTTGAATGTTGTGGTTGTAACCCAACTCACCACGAGATCGGACATTGCTATTTAGCATGGTTTCGATGTAACCCAATTCCCTACGAGATCGGCGATTGTTGCTTTGCATGTTATGGTAGTGAGCCAACTCACGAAGATGTCGGATATTGCTTGTTTGTATGTTTTGGTAGTAACCCAACTCACCACGAGAACGGATATTGCTTCTTTGCGTGTTGTGGTTGTAACCCAATTGGGCACCTGATCGGATATTGCTTCTTTGCATGTTTTGGTTGTGACCCAATTGCGCACGAGATTGGATATTGTTTCTTTGCACGTTGTGGTTGTAACCCAATTGCGCACGAGATCGGATATTACTTCTTTGCACGTCTTGGTTGTAACCCAATTGCGCACGAGAACGAACATTGTTTCTTTGCATGTTTTGGTTGTGACCGAATTGCGCACGAGATTGGATATTGCTTATTTGCATGTTGTGGTTGTAACCCAATTGCGCACGAGATTGGACATTGCTTCTTTGCATGTTCAGGTTGAATGAATTTAAGCCCAAAACGTCGTCGTCCGTAAGCATCTTCTCACGTTGAGCTTTCAAAACCAGAGTCTCTATTATATACAAAAAGAAAAAAACTAGAGTCACTATTAAGAAAAAAGCAACCATTCTTGGCAAACAGATGTAAAGAGAGACAAAGAGAGGGAGGGAGAGAGAGATATGTAGACAGAAAGAGAAAGTTTACTTCAGAGGAGATGAAGTGGTATAATTTATAGAATTTGAACCTCACTTGTTATTCTGCATTGATTAGCTGGATTTATTAAATCTAATATTGAAATTTGATTTGATTTGATTTTCATGATAACGATATTCTATTTTTTTTATTACCGTTTTAATTATTACCACTTTTCGGTTTCTTTATTGAAAATTAAATATTTATAAAAAGGAATCCTACTTTGCATTTATTACATGCGCTTATTATATTTATTCTTCACGATTTTTTTCCTTTTTGTTTGTTTTTTTAATTTTAATGACCTTCATTATTTCCTTTAAATGCACATATGAGGTATGCTCCAGCAACATTTTATATATATTTTAGGCAATACTTCAAATGAATTAAGAAAAAAAAAGCTCTTGCAATGGCTGAGGGTGCTCCTCCTCCTTATGGCTTCTGAATATGCTGGCAATACCACTGTTTTACTATTTTGTTCTTTGACTTGTATTTAATTAGCATATAATGGGTAACACATTTTTTAATGGAAAAAAAACATTAGCCACTCCTGCCATAATAGTAAGAGTATGAAATGCCTCCAATATATATATGATTTTAAGTCAAAGAAAGAAAGAATCTTGATCAATCTTGAAAAATAGGGCAATAATTTCCATTAAATTGATAAATCCTAATCAGATATCTTGTCACTGATATTCTTATATTTTTATAGGAAAAAGTACAAGAAAGGGGCCCAATTGAGAAGCACAAAAAAACACAAGATTTAATCCAACACGCTACTGGCGCAACATTGGCGCTATCAACGTGATAACTCATATTTTATTGCACTTATTTGTTACTCTTGGTTAGTATTTTTAGGATTTATTTGAATAAAATAATGATGTTTTGAGTTAATTTACATTTTTAGTTTTTGATTGGGTTTAATTTATTTTCGTCAAAATTTTTCAGCTTTACGTTACTTCTGTATTTTGGCCATATCTCGGTCCACAGTTGTCTGATTGACACGTTTTGCTGAAGTTTTATTTTATTATTAGACTTGTAATTTAAATTAAAACCCCATTACTTAAGTGGCCCAAAGCCAAGTTTTAGTTTTATTTTAATTTATTTGTTATATTTCGTACTTTTGGACAGATTGGCCTATCAGAACTAAACCCTAACCCGATTTGGGTAGGGGTATATGACGGCGGAGTAGGAAACTATTATTCATTCTGAATTTTTGAAATTGAGGATCAAGTACTTTTTCTCTGAAGCGTTCTTCGCGTTCTTTATCTTTTTCTTCTTTTTTCTTTAATTTTAATCATGTTTATCCTAGCCATGCTAGGCTAAACCCCTTTTAATCAACCTAAGGGGAAGGGATTCCATGGATCTATCTAGAGGATCTGCGATCAATCTCTAACCAGATTCGTTTCTTTAACCTAACTCAAATCAATATCGTGAGATTGTGGATTTTTGATTTGAGGTTCGCAATTGCGATTATGGAAAAGGAATAATCATCAGATTTGATGATCCGATTGTTCTCAATTGAAAATAAGGATTTTGATTCAATTGAGATCATTCGTGAATTTGGTAATTTTTATCCAATGAAGGACATCCTAGGATTCCTAACCTTAGGATGGTTAATTTTAATTACGAAGTTTTAATCCCAGTTCTTATATTCTGTCTTTTATTCAACCGAAATCCAAAACCCCCCTTTTATTTTCTATTTTCATAAGCGATTTTTACCAAATCAATTTCTTTGAGAGACGACTTATGGTTTCCATTTTACTGCAAATTTCTGAACCCTAATTAAAAATAATTTTTAATTTGCGCGAGTTCGTCAGCTCATGTCAAATTTGGCGCCGTTTCCAGGGAAATGGCATCGGTCTAAATCGTTTTCTGATTCTTGATCTTCTTCTTTTTCTTTAATTTTCATTTCTGTTAAAAAAAAATCGAAAAAAATATATTTATTTTTGCGCATCTGTCTTGTTTCTGCGTTTGAACTCATTTGTGTTTCTGATTCCGATTTCTGCACCTTTGATTCTGCATCGGAATTTGATTCTGCAGACGCGTCTTTTCTCAGTTTTTGCATTTTCTGCATTACGGTTTCCATTTTACTGCGAATTTCTGAACCCTAATTAAAAATAATTTTTAATTTGCGCGAGTTCGTCAGCTCGTGTCAAATTTGGCGCCGTTTCCAGGGAAATGGCATCGGTCTAAATCGTTTTCTGATTCTTGATCATCTTTTTTTTCTTTAATTTTCGTTTCTGTTAAAAAAAAAACAAAAAAAATATATTTATTTTTGCGCATCTGTCTTGTTTCTGCGTTTGAACTCATTTGTGTTTCTGATTCCGATTTCTGCACCTTTGATTCTGCATCGGAATTTGATTCTGCAGACGCGTCTTTTCTCAGTTTTTGTATTTTCTGCATTACGGTTTACGTTTTGGGCAGATTTGGGTAGATTTGGGGAAATCGGTAAAACTTCAGTTTGAGAGATTGGTTCCGGGAGTTCTATTCCCAATGGAATTCGACCATCTAAGTATAAGTCACACCCTGCAAGGGAGTGAGATGACCCTTAATTTTGCCAAATTCTGTCGTTCACTAACCCGTTATGCTGCTTCTTTGTCGTTTCAGGATGTATCGGGTATTTTTGCTATTGTTCAACTTGCTCCGATTGACCTGAAATCTGGTGACGTGAAGGAAGAGATCCTTATCCTCATATTCAATCTCCTTAAATATTAAATTATTAAAATTATTAATTAATACATTATTATAATTATTAAAGATAATAATTCTAGTAGTTAACGATTATCGATTTAACTTAGATTTGCATTAATATATTGTAAATAATTACTATTATTAATTGTTTAAATCAATTGATGAAAAATTGTGTAAATCAATAATAATCAATTAATAATTTTACATAAAATTTCCTTAAATAGATTTCCATAAAATATCCATTATAAACAATATCTCTAGACCGCTGGCTACATTAGCAATAAGAAAATCAATTCCTTTAGCTGTGGGAAATTTCAAAATATTCATAAAATATGTTCCACTTTTTATAATATTTATTTTTCTCTAGTTTTTTAGCGCCAGAAGCAAAAATCCGATCATATGATTTGTCCTCTATTTCTTCACCTTGTATACAAATATATCATGTTCATGTTATGTCATATTTTATGTCAACATGGATATGTATAAGATCAAACACCAGTCGTTACATACAACAGAAGGCTTTTTAGATTCTAGAGTGAAGATTTTGCATAAGCTTATAACTCTTCCAAATGCAATACAAGAAAAAAAAAGTAAATCAAGATTAAAACTAATTAAACGGATATTACAAAGAAAGATGCATACATTTTGACAAAAGAAAAACCAAGATTTTTTACAAGAACGACAACCTCTAAAGCTAATTAAAAGGAAACCATACGAATCCACGGGACAGAGCAATACTCTCCGAAAATCCCAGACAGCTTACTCCAAAGAAAAGTAAATGAACTAGTACAATTCAAAAAATTAAGAGACAAGCTAGCCACAAGCTCTGAAACTAAGACCAAGAATGCAAAAACAGCGTACGTTATGTTTACTTAATCATTCCTAGACAAGACACTGCATCTACATAAAGGACATGTATTACGAATCGTGAGCCACTTTATGATGCAATCCCAATGAAACACGTGTGAGCAAGGCAAGCCAATAGCTCTTGACCCAATCTCCGTGAGACAAAAAGAACAATCTGTGATGGAAGAAGACTCTGCTTCAATCGTGACTTTATCAAGATTTTGAAAAGATTCTTATGTTGTGGACTGATCCAGCCCGGCCCGTTAGGCCCTGACCCGCGCGGGTCAGGGCCAAAAAGCCCGCATATCAAACAGCCTGCACGGACCAAAAAATCATATAATCCCACGGGTTAGGGCCAGCCCGCGGGCCAAAAATCAACTCTATTTTACCAACACTTTTAAGAGTAAAATGCATAAGTATTCCTAACGGTTCTGTTGAATTTGGCGGAACCTGAAATGCAAAAGTATTCATATATTATCAAACAGTGATCAAGACTGTTCATTAGTCATATATTATCAAACAGAAATTGAAAAGGCTTGGTCATCTACTTTTAGTACCATGTCTATATTTTCATAGTAAAATGTAAATTAAGGAGTTTGATTCCCCCACAAAAATACCCGACATCCAACATGCCCAAGTCCCAAAATGCGCTCTGTAACAGCCCGTTGTACACCGGTATTGTTAACATTGATTATGATATTAAGCGCAGTTACAATCACAGTGGTTGGGTTAATTAAATTACGGGCAAATTTTTCTTTTAACATATTTCTTTTCTTACATCAATACATTTTCCGTAATCAATTAAAACCACACTATAATTGTAAATGCAATTTGCGGAATCATACAGTAAACTAACATCATAGATCCTTCTTTTTATTCAATTCATTTAAACTCACAATTTTACTCTCTCAATTTACCAAGTTATAGTCCTTTACGTTATCTACGCGTGGTTTCAAACCACGTGTCATTTGGAGTTCTACCCATCAAGTTAAGCCCCTTTATTTTAGTCTAGAAAAACCTGAATTTTCGAAATTTACACTGTGGTAATCGATTACCAGTGGGTGGTAATCGATTACCACCTGTCAAAAATGAGGCAGTAGCTAAATTTCTCAATCCTCTGTTCTGGTAATCGATTACCAACTTTGGGTAATCGATTACCTCACATGGCAATCGATTACCAAAGGCCAGTAATCGATTACCAGTGAAGACAGTAGCCAATTTTTCGTCCCCTGTTGCATGGTAATCGATTACCATGCCTTGGGTAATCGATTACTATGCAGCAAAATGACAGATTACAGCATTTTAAGCCCCAAAAAGGTTGTGTAATCCATCCCTAACCCCTTGGTACTCCACACAACACATAATCATGTCCTAATGTAGGCTCTAGGCCCCTTCCATCATCCAATTTCCTTAAAACATGCATCATTTACAAAGTCCTCAAATAATGGCCATTTACATACAAATATGGACCATTTTTACAACATGAATACCAAGACTTCAAGGCTATGAATGTGGCAATGGACAAGTCCCATGCTCACTCAAAATATACAGTTATCCATGCCATGAATAATGAAACATAAACAAGACTTAGCATATAATCATGAACACTAACAAAAGCATGGAAATAACATCATGCAATATGTTCATGACCTAAGTCTCAAAATACTAATGGTATGCTATGTGCACTCCATAACTCCTCCAAAATGTCATGCAATCCCAATGCACCGCATGCCAATCCAATGTCCACTATACGGGCTTCTTGCTCGAAGCTCCTCCCGGCTCATAGTGACCTGAAATGTGGTCCCCCAAACACGGGGTGAGATATACGGATATATCTCAGTAAACCAATGGAGCTAGAGGCTCTCTCCACTCCATGGCTCACTAAAATGTATAAAAATGACATCATGTAATATGCAAGTAAAACAATATCACCATCCAACTGGAGACACCCAAGAACATCCACGCATGGATTCATGTTCAAGGACTCCATCATATAACTCCCGAGACAGTCCTGGTGTTGCACGAAGGGTTTCTAAGCGTGAGAAGAAACAATCAGTGAGATTAAGGGACTATATTGCTTAGAATAAAACACTTGTAAAGGGAAAGGAGTTACACGTGTCATAAGTGTCTGTTGGCATGCATACTACTGTTGGTTAGATGTTAGTTACATGGTTAGGAGTTAGTTACATTGTTAGATGTTAGTTACGGGCAAGGTATGTATAAATCAGTTCCTTGTGCTTGTAAGAATTCATTCGGAAATAATATCAAAATTCTTCTTCTTCTCCTACTCTAGTTCTCTGCTCTCTGTTCTCTGTTCCTCTGTTAAGTTGATACTTAACAATTGGTGCTTTCATTCCATTGGACATCAACCGTTCGGCAAAATGCGCTTACAAGAGTTGGCAGAGGAGATCAGTTCTTTGCAGCAAAGCGTGAATACTCGTTTTGAGGAACACCAATTGCTGATGTCTCGAGTCGAGAACAATCAATCGCGAATTGAAACACGTTTGGATGATTCTCAAATTCAAATGAATTTGATTGCTTCTCAATTGCAGCAACTCAATGCTACGGTTCTGGCTTTTGATACGCGTAATCGTGAGATTCCGATTCGCCAAACTTCAGCTCCTCATTCCGAAGGTGGTACATCAACTCGGAGTGCGTCGCGTTTCGATATGGACAATCGCAATTTGTCTAGGGCCATTCGTTTGGAAATTCCATTGTTCAGTGGAGTCGATCCAAATAATTGGATTTTTCGCGCGGAATTGTTCTTTGTTCTGCAGCAAATTCCTGAGGAGAGTAAGGTGCCTATTGCTGGGTTACGCATGGAGGGTTCTGCTTCAGCGTGGTATCAGTGGATGTTCAGCAGTGGTATGCTTCGATCTTGGGGTGAATTAGCGCGCTCCCTGCGTGAGAGGTTTGGGGCTTCTGCGTATACAAATCTCAAGGGCGTCCTTTCTAAATTGACCCAATCCGGTACATTGCGTGATTACATTCAACAATTTGAAACGTTGATTAATCAGGTTCCTGGCCTCGACAGCGATTTGTATTTGAGTTTCTTTGTTTCGGGTTTGCAACCGGAACTCAAGAGTGCAGTTCAATTACGCTGTCCACAGAATTTGCATCAAGCAATGCAGCAGGCACTGGCATATGATGATCATCACTCAGAACTTCGAGCTTCTTTTAATGTTGGGAGCAAGAAATGGTTTCCTAAGGGAAATGTTTCGTCTGATGCTGCTGCTGTACCTGTTCGTTCCTCTTCTAACTTTCAAAGTACACCTCCTCAAATTAGTGGTTCTAAACCACTTTTGGCCTTACCACCACCTCCAACTATGAAGAAATTTTCTCATGAAGAACTCAGACAGAAACGTGAATTAGGTCTTTGCTATTATTGTGAGGAGAAGTGGAATGCTAAACATAGGTGCAAGAACAAGTTCTTGTTCATGGTAGGTGTTGAGGACGAGCCTCAGCCAGAAGTTGAAGAAGAGGAGGAGATTGTTTGGCATTCAGAAGACTTGTCTAGAATGTCGAGAGATGGGGCTTTACATGTGTTGGGAGATTCCTCAGGTATTCACTCCTTACAATTTATGGCTGTCATTAAGAATTGTGGAGTGTCTGTCTTAGTAGATTCGGGAAGCACTCATAATTTCATCCGTGAGGATTTAGCTTGTGCATTGAAATTGCCGATTGTTCGTGCCAAAAAAATAC
>JAVKPL010012680.1:0-64053 GCA_032173675.1 Gastrolobium villosum
TATGACTAATATTACTATTTTATTTTAGGGTATATGTTACCACCAATTTTTTATCACTTCTTATTATTAAATTTTAACTCGATTTCTATTAATATAATAATTATGATTTATTAAAAATTAATAATTAATTAATAAATATAACTCGACAAATTTAAACCATTCAATTAGCATAAATTAATGGTTAAAATTTAGTGATAAGAAATTGTAAAAAAAAAATGATGGTAAGTATAACTTCCATGTTTATTTTATAACCTCCACGACAAAAATTTTACCTTATTATTTTTTAAGGGAATTATTTTTCTCATAAAAAAAGAGAGAAGTTCTATCTCTTGCTGACACAAATAAAATGAGGCCCATAAAAATGACACATTATTCAACATGTGTACAACATAAGAAAATAATCTCATATGAGGGTATGATTTTCCTTTTTTTTAATCCCACGATATTTCTTATTTTGAATTTTGTCATTTATCCCATCTATAATAAAATTCATTGACGTTAACAGTACCATAGCATATAGCTAAGCAGAATACAACACAAAATGGAGTTTGTGAGAAAGGAAGAACAAGATCTTGAAAGCCCCGCACATGGCACATGCGCAAGTTAAGGACAGGGGCACGTCAAGAGACAAAGATGGGGTAAGAAAATGGGATATTATTGGGTGGAGGGCTTCCCATTGGGATATTAGTGTTACTCACCCACGTTGCCATTTGCCAGTATAACATACTCTCGGAGTGTTCCTATTTTTTATTTTATTTTATTTTATTTATTTTTTTTTTTTTTTGGTATCCACACTCGGAGTGTTCCTATTAGCCTGTCCGCTTGCTAATACGTATGGTTTCTCGAAGAAGGTATTTTAATATTCATCAAATTTTAAAAAGATAATTTACACTAATCAAAATCTTTTGAGAAATAAGTTTCATAAAAAAAAAAAATAATCTTCTAAGTATATTACAAGGAGTTGTTGACACTCCAATTTATCTATTTACACCCTGCACTTATTTATTTTATTTCACTTTTCAAATTTTCCCTTATTTAATTTTTGTAAAGTCAATTTCTTTTTTAATTATACTGTAGTTATTTATGCACAATTCAAATTGGTTACAACTAGTCCCTACAAATCAATATTTCTACTAGATTGAGAGATACGGAACTAAAAGCACTTGGGAAGAAGTATGAAAAGAGGGGAGTAGAATCTATTTTGCACCGATACGGGATATGAGATATGACACGACACGATATTTTGATATGTTAATTCTAAAAAATATTAGACTTCGATACATTAGGACATATTTTGATATTAAATAGTATTTTTAATTTATGTAGTGTATATTATATTTAATATTCAATAATTTAAAAAAAATAAAGTTAAACTTATAATATCGATTAATTTTGCATTGCATATCCTTGAGAAAAAACTCAATTACTCTCTCATCTCTCAATCTTTTTTCTGTTCTTTGTTTTTTGTTTGAACATAGAGAGGTGACTCAACATCTGTTTTAGCAAGAGCGAATTGTTGTAATTGTTGGAAAGACAATTGGAGTGGCCCTAAAAGCTTAGGTTAAGTGTGATCAATGTATGATTATAGACTTCTAAAATTCCAGATGTAAAAAGATTTCTTCAAGCACCTGTTAGAAGCTTAATGATAGTGAAAACGATCAAGTGGTTTAGAGAGTGAACCAAGATAAACCTCGGTGAGATTCTTCCTTACCCTATCTCTTTTGATTTCTATCAATTGAATTTCATTTTGATTCTTGATATATGTCATATTGAATCTGTTTTAAGGATTATGATCATTACTTTTATGTTTTAATTCGTTCTTGTATGAATTCTTGAAAAGGGTGAGCATAAACATTGAAATTCTCTTATTTTCTCTTCAAATTTGATTCATTGCACACTCTCTCAGAATTGATGTTATAAGAATTGTTTTAATTCTGTTTTGCATGGAGAAATAATATTACATTCTGTTTGAATTGATTTTGGTTGGTATACTTGTCAAAATTTTGATTTTTGAATTGTTTCTTGAATTTCAAGTAACACACAATTCACCCCTCTCTCAGTCTCTTGTGTGATTGTTTAGCCATCTTTTCTTTTCATCCTAATTTTTATCTATGCTAATAAATAAGTATGAAAGATTATATCATACATTATTTATTTAACAATCATCTCAAAAATTGAATATTATATATGAAAAATTAAAAACATATTATATTAAAAACTTAAGTTACATTTCTTCTTTAAAATAAATTTTTATGTTTGTATAAGAGATAAATTTTCATTCCTATAACAAAAGAAATAATAAACTCTATATTATATAATACAAATAGGTCAATCTATCAAATTTAAAATATTATTTTAATATTTTTCATTAAATAATTTTTAAAAATTGTCTTAATCAGTTAGGTCAAGTTATACCATCTAATCTCGGGCTTTTTGACCCTTTTTTGCCTATCATTAATTAATTAATAATCATTTTACCCCATACTCAAAACTATCCACCAACCTGCCCCTCTTTAATCGATTAACTTGAATATTTAATCAGTTAAACGGTCAAAATACAGGAATAACATTGATTCGAAATTTAATTGATTAAATACCCCTCTTAATCCATTAGATTTTGGGACATTTAATCGATTAAGAAACAATATTTAATCGATTAAATGTCGGCAGAAACCCTATGTTTTGCCCTTTCTCGGTCTCATTTCAAATATTATCGTTTTGTAACCAATATCACTCTTGTTTGTCGTCTATAATCCTTGCAATCAAGATTATATTTCATCCCACCATCTCAAAAGCCTTAATATTGCGAAATCATTGTTATTTGACTTATATATTCATTTGTTGCCCCCCAAAATCCGAACCTAAACCCCCAAAATCCGAACCCTAGTCCCGAATTTGTGTGAAAGATGAGCTCAAGTCCAAACATGTATGTTACAATATGATCTACTATAATGGAAAGCATTATGAAGGCCCCAATGGTGTTCAATTTGAAGGAAAAAAAATGTTGGAAATCAAACAGGGCACTACATACAATGAGTTGAAGGGGAGAATTCACTAAAAATTGGGGCTACAAGGCAGCCAATGCGTTCAGCAGATGATGGCCAGGGTTGAGTCTACAGTTGGTAAGGATGCTATATACTACATGGGTAATGATATATGTGATGATGAAGATGTGGAATGTGTCATAGATGCAATTGTTGACCGAAAATTTCATAATTTTATTGAGATGTATGTTGAAATAGATTGTGTTTAATCTTTATCTGCACCCATGCATACAAGAAGTGAACAATATCTTGGTCAAGAAGACAAAGTCGTCGGTTTATCTGCACCTGCACTTGTCATAAGTCAGATAACACTGAGGGAAATATATGAGGATGAGCACAAGGAGGATATGGACAGTGATGAGGACGGTGAACCTGAGAGTGTTATTCCGCTAGGTGACACCTCAGATACTGATGTAGATGATGATTTTGACGCTGACACAAACTCAGGAAACCTGAGTTCCCTGGTTATGCCACCACTTTGTGTTGATCCAATTAACAGTGGTAAGATTGTTAATTTATCGTTTTAATTTAACATTTCATCTTTGTGTTATTGTTGGTATTGACAGAAAAGTAATAATTTAGACGTAGATTCTGAGATCGAGCCATTTTGGAACGAAAGCCCGCATTATTCCTTTATTAATTGGGCCTACCCTAATGATGAGATGGAGATATTGTATGGTGATGATGACTTGCACGGTGGTTGGCAATTAGGGATCCATTATATTTGTATTAGGAGTTTCGTAGCAAATCTGAAATGCAACATGAAGTCAAATTATATTGTATAAAGGCTCACCGTACAACCATAGTGGCAAAAAGTGATAAGCATAGATTTGTGATGAAGTGTCGACACCATAATGATGGTTGTCCCTGGCATGTGAGGGCATTGTTGTCGAAAAATGGAAATACTTGGGTGGTCAGTAAGTGGGGTAAAGAATACACTTGCCTAAACCAAGGTCTTACCCGGGATCATAGACAGTTGGATTCTGATGTTATCTGTGCAGCCATTATGAGTATGTATTATGCGATGTTTGTTACATATGTTATGTTTATATTATTTAATGAAATGTTTTTATTGACAATGTTGACTTCAAGTTTTTTTTTCTTTTCTTTCTAGGTATGTTAAAAGAATATCCATTTTTAAGGCCAGTTCTTATTCAAGAGAGGGTACACTGTTTGTATGGATACAACATAACTTACAGGAAGACTTGGAAGGCTAAAATAAAGGCTATTGTGAAGTTATTTGGTGACTGTGATAAATCATATGCTTTCTTGCCTGGTTGGCTGACATACATGACGCAGGTTAATGTGGGTTCTTAGTAGATTAAATGTCCTGAAATTTAGTCGATTAAAAGGGATATTTAATCGATTAAATTTCGGGTTAGCGTTATTCCTGTATTTTGACCATTTAACCGATTAAATATTCAAGTTAATCGGTTAAAGAGGGAAGGTTGGTGGATAGTTTTGAGTGAGGGGCAAAATGGATATTAATTAATTAATAAGGGGCACACGGGTCAAAAAATCACTAATCTCGTCTGGATGACACTGCAAAGTAATTAAAATTGAGATTTTGCCTAAAAATAAAAGGGGATAAAAAACGTAAAATATAAAATTATAATAAAAAAGGATTTGATGTTTGTCATTTTAATTGACATAAGTTATGTCATTTTAGGAGAGAGATAGACACAAGAAATGAAAATCATGATGGAGAAAGTGGATTTTTTTTTTAATTTAAATTTGAAATAAAAAATATTTTGTGTCTATCTCTCTTAAAATGACATAATTTTATGTCATTTAAAATGACAAACATTTTTCTCGTAAAAAAAATCATAAAAAAATAAAAATGCTTAGAATATTAGAAAAAATATTTTAATGGAAAAAAAAGCGTAAAAACATTAAAACGCAGTTTTAAATCGCGTTCTTTACTGCCATGCACCTATGTAATGAAGTCTTAAAGTAAAGGTCAGAAATGTACACACAATAATTCCATGGCACATGCGTAAATACCACCGAGTTCGGTGAAATCCAACCAACTGTTATGTTTGTTATTTTCGTTCTTCTTCTTCTTCTTCCTCATATTTGGGCGAACAACGTTGGTTTCACCACTACTTCTCCGATCACTCTCCGGTATGCTTTTCCGTTAGCCTCTCTCACCACTTCACGTGCATGAAATATCGCTTTTATTAAATTGCTCATTATTTTCTGAGATTCGATTTACATATATATATGTATTGGAGGGAAGGGACGAAAATATACAAAAGTTTATGTTTTTTATTTGATGAAATCAACATTTAAGTAATTGGGTTTGTTATTTGTATTGGATCTGATTGATTGGAATTTGGGACAGGTGGGGTTGAGAAATTGGAAACAATGAGTGGGGTATTTGAAGGGTACGAGCGTCAATACTGTGAGCTATCGGCGAATCTTTCTCGCCAATGCACTGCAGCTTCTGCTCTTGATGGAGGTAATGGAATCTCTTTTTTACACTTCCTTTCAACAGTTATCGAATATTGCTTTGCATTGTGAATGTAATGATCAAGTGTATCAGACGTAAAATAAGGATGACAAGATATTATATCAATAGTAAGCTGTTCATTTGAGTTGAACAAAGAGATGACCAACTAGTGGAAGCTGGTGTCTCTATTTACGGATGAGTGGTAGAGATGTCTGATAAAGGATGGATCAGGACCTCTAGCCATCTGTCCGATGGAAACAATAAGGGGTGTGTGTATAAGCTTGAGGAATGGTGAGAATGGTCCGGACTGCAAAGGGGAATAAGTGCTCAAATGTATGCGTGAATGTCCCCCGACATTGTACTAGCCTTTTATAGAGGCCTTGTGGCAATTGGAAGCATAGTAGTTAATTGCGCCGCAATAGCGCCGCGAGCCTCACCACAAGAAACCGCGTCGCGCCGCATCGGAAAGCAATAGCGGCCATTGCGATCGCATTTGCGGCCATATTGTTGTCATAAGAAAAAATGTCAATTTTGTCCTAAATTTAAATGTGTAACAGAAGAAATTTAAGGGTTTTTTTAGTCTATCCGTGTCCACTGTCACTTTTGCTATCTCTGCCTTTAAAAAATGTTTCTTTTTGTCATTATTTCTATCATATATCTATTCCACTATTTCCGCAACGACAACCCGCTATAATGCTATAGTGTTTTTTGGAGTTGGCCGCGACATGCCGCAATCCGCATTTGATAACTATGATTGCGAGAGTGTGGGGGTGACCCAGAGCTGAAATCTCGCAGGTAGTGATCGTGGGTGGTGTAGTGATGACAGAGAGATCGTGGGGGAAAAACCACGACGCGGGCTGGTGAGGCATGCTAGGCTGGCAGCACAGGCAAGTTCCGCCTATAGATACGAGCAGCCTCCCTCTTAGCTAGGCACCCAGTTCCCAAGTCTTTGGAAGGGCCTACGATTTGAGAACTCGGCCCGAAACATAAGCATTCCTAGCTTTGCGTTTGTTTTTTTTAATTTAGGTAGAATTTGAAAAACATAAATTAATATTCAAAATTATTTTAGGAAAAATAAAATATTTGAAAATAGTGTAGACCAAAAGATTAAGTTACTTGCAAGATAGTGTATTCTAATTTATTATACATTGTAAATGTAGAGGATGATAGAGTTTTACACTTTCTAAGAAACTTTAGTATTCTCATGTGAATCATGAATTTGGCTTTTTACAGTTTTCTTCATTGAGTTGACTGCTATTGCAAAACTGGTTCATTGAATGTTTTTAGAAGTAGCACTAATTTTGATTTGTTAACTTCCTAACAATATTGTGGCATTGAAGTTTACCCTCAACTGTTCTTCGTGAGTACACTGCTGTTTATCATGATTCTTCTTTGCTATAATCATGTGGATACACTTGCTTGATAGAGATCTCAGACTTTGGAATGCAGGGCAATGTGCAACCTTTGCCTTCTATGATCACTACTTTACTCTTAAGATATTAAATGCTTCTCTTTTGAAGTAAATGTCATGCATATTGGAACTGGTGGATGGAATATTTATATGATCTTAAAATTTCTGTTTTGATAGTTTCACCAGTTGCAATTATTAGAATGTTGTATGAAACATGAACATACATCAAGGGCTTGCTATCGAAGAATGCTTCATGAAGAGCATTTCCTTATGATAGTTTATTTATTTTTCGTTGAGGAGGCTTAAGCTAATTTGTTAAGGATAAAATGTTTTATCATCCCCCTCCCCTCCCCCATAAAAAAATAATAATAATAATAAGGAAAAGAATTTCATCTTTTCTCATTTTATGACATGCCCGTTACCATTATGTGCTGCAGAACAGAAGAAGCAGAAACTTTCTGAAATAAAAGCTGGATTAGATGATGCTGATGTATTGGTATAATAGGACTTCTCTTCTCCTCCTCCTGCTCCTGATGTTTGACTCTATTATAATTCCTGCTTGAATATTTTCAGATTCGGAAAATGGACCTTGAGGCTAGGAGTTTGCAGCCAAGTATCAAGGCAAATCTTCTTACCAAGTTAAGGGAATATAAAACTGATTTGAACAATTTGAAAAATGAAGTTAAAGTGATCACCTCAGCTAATGTCAACCTCACTGCTCGAGATGAGTTGTTGGAGTCAGGAAGGGCTGATACACTGGCGGTATCTCTCTTATCCATCCTTCCTCAGATATTAATAGGTGTCAACGTTATTGTCTTTGAACTGTGAGCTTAGATTACTAATACGCATGTAAGAAGATGAAGAAGATACTAGTTGGGTGATCTGAGATCAGGATTGACTGGTAACTTTTATTGTTCTAAAGGCCTTTTGTTGTGAAACTTGCGAATTGGTCTCAAGCCAAAGTATGCCAATATACGTTCATAAAAACATATAAATGGACTAAGTCTCATGTCAAAGTATGCCAATATACATTCATAAAAACATATAATTCGACCAAACTCGGTTATGTTTTTTATGCGGTGGGGAGCGAGAGACATTGCATGATATAGATATTTTGAATCTCAACTTTGTTTTTAGACATTAGCAATATTGCTTGCATCTCAATACTATGCTGCTTATGTACGGCAAATGGATACACGTAAATATTTTAGCCTCTTTATATTAATTATGCATTCTCATCACTACTTGTGGGATGCTAGGACAGGTATCAAATGATCAAAAGGGAAGACTTTTGATGTCTACTGAGAGATTAAATCAATCCAGTGATAGAATAAAGGAGAGCAGAAGAACAATGCTGGAGACAGAGGAGCTTGGTGTCTCTATCCTCCAAGATTTGCAGCAACAAAGACAATCTCTACTCCATGCCCATAAGACAGTAAGTTTTACCACTTACCAGTTCCTATTTCCACTTAATAATTTATTGACATTTAATCCAGATGATTTAGCATTTGATACACAAATAATCTTCTCAACTAGTAGATGCACTACTAATAAGAACTTCACTATTTAAAATGCATTTTCCTGTGTGAAATCAATCTGACCTCCGGCTTGTTAGATCTGGTTTTTCCAATACCTTAGTCCAATTAGGTTGTCAAGGCTAAAGGGCCGATCCAGTTCAAATACACACTTCGTGAGTGTCTGGGGAAGGGAATACTCTAGGCAGTCTTTCTCCTTTTTTTGCAGAGAGACTGATTCGAACCCGCGACCTGACGCACCACGGCAAACAAACTTACCGCTGAGTCAAACCGGCCCTTCTAGGTTGTCAAGGCTGAAATACTAAATTTTTTTCCCATACAGATCCATGGAGTGGATGATAACATTAATAAGAGCAAGAAGATTTTGACGGCCATGTCAAGAAGGATGAGCAGGAACAAATGGATTGTTAGCTCCGTGACGACAGCTCTGGTCCTTGCAATTATATTAATTCTATATTTTAAGCTGACTCATTAGCCTGCTCTTTTTTTTTTTTTTTTTTTTTATGGCTTAATTACATCTCAGATTGGGGTGTTTTCTGCCGAACAATGTGACTTATGTTTGAAGAGTTGTGAGCGCAATAGTTCTCACCTATTTCCCTTAATACTAATCTCAAATTCAATTGTTACAAGTTGGTAGAGATGCAATGGGCACATGTAGCTCAAGACTCTGTAGGCTGTAGTTGTTTTTGTTTTTCTCCTTTTGTTGTTTTGTTTTCCTTTGTACTCCAAAAAAAAGAAAAAAAGAAAGAGATGATTGACTTAAATAGGGAACATTTGTTGCCTGCATTAGCATCTTCGGCAGAATCTGATGTTTCGATTCAATTTTTTTGGAAACTCACATTTATTAGTATATAATCCCAACTTCGAAACTCCGAATATTCACCTTATATTCTCCTCAGTAGACACACAGAACAAACTGATTTGGTTAATGGTTGCTCTCACATTTTCGTAATTTTTTTATTTTTTTATTTTTTTTAAAAAAATTAAAATATATTTAAAGGCTCATATCAATTTTATTTTTTTGTCTTTTTTCCCTAGTAGTATTTGCATTTTTTTTTTAAGTACAAATCTCTCTCTAGTATTTGCATTTAGATCCCACTTTATAATGTGTTCATGGGTAATTAATTTAGTTTCACTTTTTTGTTAAATTATTAAATATTAAATGAAATATACACTATATAAATTAAAAATATTATATATTAAAGCATGTCGAAATTCAGAGTCCGGTGCTACATACCACACAACAAACTACTTTTATGGTATTTGCATTTTTTTTTTAAGTACAAATAGTATTTGCATTTAGATCACCGTAAATTAGTATTTGGACAAATATTAATAATAATAATTAAAGCCCAGAGTCCAGCTACTTTTAAGCTTTAGTTTAACAGCTTATTTGGTATGTATTTTTTAAGTTCAAAATTTCTTTTAAGTTAAAATTAAAAACAAGTTTAAAATTATTCAATGATTATATAAAATTTTAAGGAAAAAATATTGATCCTTTTAAAAGACAGTTATTTTAATTAAAACTACTATTTTTTATTTAACATGTATATTAAAAAAAACCATTAACTTTCTCCAACCATGATTTATTTTGTGTAACTGTTTCTCTTATCATAAAATAATAATTTTAACTAAAATAACACAATTTTATATCCTTTAAAAAATAAATATTAATCCCAAATTCTCAACTTAAAAGTTACTTTAAAGATCAAGTTAAAAACAAATTATTTGATAAAATAATTTAAAAAAAATTGAAAAAAAAACTGATAAGCTTTACATTTTTTTTATGATAAATTATTTTACAAAAATACGTTTGACTAAAATTCACCTTATCTTGATTACCAAGAAAAAAAAAGTTCACCTTATCTTAAAGCGAAGCTAAAAACCAGACTCGCCAAAGCCTACTAAACATTCTAAATTAGCTTAACAACAAAACAATTTGTACCAGAAAAAATGGATTTTATAAGAATTATGTCGTAGGAAAAATGATTGTATTATGTTATAAAAATTCGTTTTGCGTACCAGATTTTTTTTTTTTTTTTTTGTGCTACAAGCCCCACAAAATATTGTGTAGAAAAATTTTTGTGATCATATGACATGATAGATGATAAACCCAAAAAACATTTGGGAGTGGAAAGGCTTTGGATAGTTGTGAGATTTTGTTCTAAAGTAAAATTTTAGACTAATATCTCACTTCTGATGACAATTTTAAGGTGGCTTGACATTTCTCCATAAAAATAGGCAAGCATAACCTGCTTCCAACAGTTTCAATAAAACAAGCATGATAATTCCAACCGCATTGGACATAACCAGCAGGTGGTATACCACCTTCTGAAAGAGCTCTATATATAGGAGTATAGGACACATCATTTGAGGAAGTAGTATTCAAAAGATGACACAGCAAGAGTTTGTTTTAACTATAAATGATGTGGTAGCACATTGGATCAGCAACCCTGACAAATAAGAACACATGCTAATCAATTAACGCTGAGATATCAACTTTTCATTAAAGCAAGGAACAGAGGTAGATCCTTGACAGGACATGTTAGTGTAGGAAGGAACAGATTGGCCCTTATCCTTTTGGTGAACATAGCATTTTGACATACTCAGGAGAAAAATCTATTGTTCACTGATCATCTTCATCCTCTTCATCATCTTCATCATAATCCATGGAAGCAGGTTGTCCATTAAGATCCACATTAGCACCAATCAACTTCCTGACAAACTGTCCCCGCACACGAGGCCGCCTTTCAGCAAGTTGTTTCCGATTGACATACCTAATTTTCTTATCGAAGCAGCGCTCTTTCCTTTTTTGTCTGAACTTCATCAATGCTGCTTCTCTCCGATCAACTTTACCTAATTTTGCTTCGGATGACCTTGAACTTCCAAATGATGGCCATGAATGAGGTGTAGGAATCTGACCAGGTTGTAAGCATACATTCATTGGGTAATATGGGAAGGGTGTCATCCCCGTTGCATGAGGACCGCCTCGGGGAAGATGATTGTACTGTGCAATCATAGCTGAACTAGCATGACTCTGCAGGTCCTGGATATTCTTTTGATACACTTGTGCTGATGAAGGCATCATAACATGATTAACAACTCCTGAAATATAATATGGATAAGCATGTTGGGCAGCCATGCCAGATACTTCAAGCTCAGTATAATAAGTCCCATTTCTTGGATGCATCACACCCTGATGTAAATTTTCTTCCTTGTAATGCTTTTGCTGTGAAATTTCCATTGATGCAGGTGGAGTACAAGACCTCTCAATAGAGAAAGAATCAGGAATACTATTGCTGCTCGGTAAGTCATCTTGCGATTGACTTTCACAAGTCTCTCCATTTCCACGTATTTTAAGGTCATTAACCCCTTGTTGAGCACAAGCTTGATGAATATCATTCATCCTCACACGTGTAGCAGCATTGTTGTCAACACGAACAATTTCTTCAAAATTACTCTTCAGCATTGATGCTTTCACATATGTGAAGAAGGCTGATGACTCCCCAATCCTTAGTTCAGTCTTCTTTGGACCAGATGAAAAAAGTCCTACAAGATTAAGGAAAAATCAGAGAAACAATAGAACTGAAACAGGGTATTCACAATTAAAACAGTGTTCAATTTCAGGAACTCAAAAATCCCATTCATGTTGAAGACATTTTCAGAATTGAAAACTATGGAGCTATAGAAGGCAAGCTACCATAAGTAATTCTGTTACATGAACAAAGAATACTTTTAAAGACCAAAATTGACTAAAAGAAGGTAAGAAAAGGATGAAAAACCAATATTTATCATCACGTGTCATTTTATTGTATTCAAACCAATCTATTCTTACAAATAAGAACTAGTTGGGCATTACACTGCATAACTTCAATGTTAATGCCAAAAATTATTATATAATTTCTGATTTAGAAAAACAAAGTCAAACAAAAAAGAGGAGCCCACCTGTTCTGTCGTCATTAATTCCATGCACATCAGGCCGATATTCTAATGCATGAGCATCTGGATGTTCCTTAACAGCAGGGGCAATGGCAATAGCAGACTGAAACAGTAAATTATATAGATAAATAACCACATACTGCATCATCTCTGATTTGTAGCTATCAGCAACTATATAATGTCTGCTACCGGTAGCTGGCTGAAAAAGGCATTGGAGTAATGCTACTCTACACCCATTTAGACACACAAAAAACTTTACATAGTTACATCCCTTTCTGCACTACAGGGTTACCTCTGGATCTGTGGAGGGGACTCACCACCACTTTTCTACACATCCACATGTAATCCACCGGCTCTATACACAGTTGTGATTCTTTTATTTTCTTTTTCAGGGAACATAGTTGCCACTTTTTATATCATCAATTTATGTGAATGTAACATTTTTCAAAGTATTACTTCATTAACTTCTTGATTTGTTCATGGTCTCCATATCCATGCTGTTTAAAATGTGTTTAGGGTATTAATTTGTTTATGACTTGAGTCTGAATCATAGCTTAAGTTCTTTTACAAATGGTCATTTGCATTTATTCAGAATCACAAATTTTTAATACCTATAAATCCTTGGGGTTCATAATTCAATTTCTAAAGCAGCATTGAACTTGATGTCTCTTTTACATTGAAAGGCAATATGAAAACTTAAAGTATGTCAATGTCAACGTTCACATTCTGAAAGGTACAATATTTCCAAAGTAAGCCCCAAGTTGAATAATAAAATTATCTCCTCAAAGATTAAGGGCCTGTTTGTTTGTGCTTAAGGAAAAAGTATTTTTTTGAAATAGAAAATGTCTATTTTTTTAAAAAAATAATGAGTAAGTCATTTTTTAAAAATGAAAACTGAAACTCAGGAAAAAGCAGTTTTAGTGCATTAAATAAGCTAGAAAGAATAGCTTCTGCAAAAAAAAAAAAAGCTATCACAATGATATATCATAAAAGCAGTTTCTTTAAAAGCATCCAAATGCACCCTAATTAAATTTAAAGTTTTGCAATGGTGCACAAGCTCGGTGATTGTGATCATCTTGATCCCATTGCATACTTACATTCTTAAATTATTTAAATAATGCTTTTTTACATTCACCTCTTGCTCTTGTTGGACTGAGATGCGTGTCTCTGGATTGGCGCTTCTCTTGGACTTGTCATCTGTGTCATCGGAGAACAAGGTGGTACTGTTTGTATTGGCATCACTAGGGTCTGATGCTACCAGATCAAAGTCATAATTCAAGATGTTCTTCTCTACAAGTCCAAGCTGCCAGCATAGATATAAAACAATTCAAATTGGGAAGGTCTAAGCATTAATTGGAAGATCCAGAGAAAAGTGTCATGTGAATGTGCATATGCAAAGAGCAAAATCAAGCTAGAGTAAAAAGGAGGGGCCACCCTAATATTCTATATTCCATTATATTGTATGCTTGATCCGTGTAAAGTGTTTGCACATGAAACCCTGATAAATCAAGGTCGACTATTTCTTTCCAAAATCCACATTCTTACCATCTGACAAAGTCATGAAACATAATTTCATACGAAATGAAACTATAATTGATGTCTGTTAGATCACTTGATGGTAACAGAGATAAAGTTGATACTTTCATGAACATTTTAATTAAATCTAAACTTAGTATCTAATGTCTGTTTGATCACTTAATGGTAACAGACATAAAGTTGATACTTTCTTGAACATTTTAATTAAATCAAAAACTTAGTATCTAAGTGTTTGGCTTCGCCCCTACACTGCTGCAGAGATGAGGTAGCCTGATATTTGGAATGCAATGTGCCTCCCAATCCTATAGCTTCATCATACAAGATTACTGAAATGGTTTTGTTATCAAAATATAATGTATGAATCGACTGGCCGAATCAGAAACCCAGAAAACTGGTGGTAGATTAGTCAGATCAACCTAAAAACTTACCAAAGAAACTTTAAAAATGCTAAATATATATTTTACTCATTTAAGTATATAAAAAAATTATGTATAAAATATCATGCATTTAACTAAAGAGCATTCATGTGTCAATCAAACTCAGGCTCACATGAGGTTTAAATCCTCACAATCTGATTTTCAAAATATAATGGTTGTAATGGTGAAAGATGACTGTTGGAAACAGAGGTGAAACTCCAGATAATTAGGTACTCAGCACCCATTTCATATTGCCCAAAGCTTACATACAGTAGGCAGAAAACTAATAATTAGGATGAATGAACATAAAATGGGGAACATCCATATATATGAAGTTGGGCAATACAAACCATGTGCCTCCTTCTCCACATGTGCGTCCACAAATTTAATAGTTCATTAGTGCGTAAAGGCTTTACTAGATAGTCTGCTGCTCCAAGTCTCAAGCACTTAACAACAACGGATATCTCATCTTGTGCGGACATCACTTATCAAAACAAGATATTCAAAACATTGATGAGGAGCAGAAAATAATTTGCTTAAATTCAAGAGTCTTACTGGTTTCTTAGCAAAATAAAGAACACCAAAGCTTACTTATAACAGGAATTCTGCGTAATTCTTTGTCCCGTGTTATGTACTTCAACATCTTCATGCCCTTCTTCATCGGAAGGTCAACTTCAGCTAGTATGATATCGATATACTGCCCCTCTGCATTCAGTGCATCAATTACCTGTCTTGCTGACTTTACTGAAGTAACTGCGAAACATAGAGAACCAGAGGTTTACATATGATCACAGGGAGAATGCCAAAAATTGCATAACCTTTAAATCAGACAAACCAAACTGCATCACACAGTAGGAATCACAAAAGCATTCACTAAAATCTCCACTTGGAAGGTATTTTCACTTATAAGAAAAACTTCTCCATGCATAAAGGTCATTTAAAAAAAAAACAACTTGGACCCCAAAACCAAAACACCTGAAGAGAATCTAGAATGCTTATGTATCTAAAAGTTGCACCAAGCAACTAACCCCTTCAAGGTCTTAATTAAGGCTAGCTTATTGCAAACAATTATTTCTCTTGACCTTATTTTCGACAAGAATTGGCCACAAAGGTGAAAAAGCAAAAAGTGATAGTTCCAATCATTCATCGAAATCAAATATTAGCATAGAGAATATAAATTGAGTTTCAAAAGGAATGATTTTTAGCCAGAGATGTAAAGTAACTCAGAACAAGAAGACACAGCAACTTTGGCTTGATGAAATTTAAGTTTGACTAAATTATCATTTCATCTTGATGCCAACTTACAAATAAGGGTTAATTCTCAACACCAAGTCTGGATCCCCAGTTACCTTTTTCTATCAACAAAATCGAATTACATATTTTACCCAAGCATGGCAAAAAAAAAAAAAAAAAAAAAGGAACCTTTTCAAAGTTTCAAAAGATAACATAATATAAGCACGGCAAAGATTATGCACATAAATCAAAGAAACACGTCCAAGTGAAGTGCAAGTTGAAAAAAGGGTGAACAAAAAAAGAGGTTTAGAATTCAGACCCTGATAAGAGCATCTCAAAAGAAGCTTATAAACATCTTCGGAACTCTTGGAATCGTTATCGCACAACAAAATCCTCACTTTACTTCTATCAATGAAACCCTCACCACTCTTATTCCCACCACCACCACCACCACCAATTTCTCTGTTCAAATTAAGAACCCCAGGCTCCATACCCAAAATTGAAAACTAAAAAATGAAAATTCACTCCCCAATCAAAAAAACCCCCCTAGCTTCTAAAACAACACCATCGAAACACCAACGCTACAAAACTTCAATAAAAACCCTCATTCCCACAACCCCCACTTGGCAAAAACCACTGATGTGCCATCAAATTTTGAAAAATCACAATCCTCCACTTGCTCACTCCACGTTGCCCTCCAAATCCAAAACACCGCAACGTCACATACACGACAACGCTGTCAGAACAAAGGGAGGATCAAACGGCTGCGTTTTGACGGCGCACGTTAGCAGAGCTTCGATGATATTTTTGAGGACTCCGCGAGACGAAGGCATCGCAATTTGCAACCTCAGCTTTTTGACGTGTAAAAGCGCAATTAACTTGGAACTTAATCAGATGCTGGGAGTGACTAACGTGGGGCCCGGCTGAGATTCCAATTTGGGGGTGCGCTGTGCGCATAGGGCGTGGGGTAGGGGAAAAGGGTGACGTGGAAAGCGAGTGGCATGAGAGAGGTAAAAAGTGCAATAGAAAAAGAGTGTGTGTGGAGGGAGATAGTTGGGTAGAGATAGAAACGAGGCCACGTCGCTTGCGAAATATCTTCGATACTACTGTAGTACTGAAGACTCGGTGCATCATTTATTTAATTTAGAAATAATAATATATATTTTTTACCATTTTTTTTTGTATGGTTATTTTCCCCTAAATTATCACATTTTTCTACTTTTAGTAAAGAAGTACATATTACAGTAGTACTAAATATATGCTCCGTCGCTGCACATCTTCGAGTTTATCTTTGGTATAGCAGTAGTATGTACTATCCATTAAAAATTAAACATTTATTTTTAATATTTTTTTTTTCATATCATCAATCAACATATGTGTTTAATTTTTATTGGAGGGATATATGAAAAAATAGATAAGACATAGAAATTTCCCAAAACTTCCTCGTTCAAGCAAAATCAAGATGTCAACTAGCTGTACCCGAAAAAAAAAAAAAAAAGTGTCAACTAAAATATCCAATCACTCACAAATCCGAAATCCGAATCAATTGAAAAGTTCCGAATATTTATGGTTAAAAATTAGTGTAAAAATTTAAAAGATAAAATGCTCTTACGTGAGTGGATAAAAATATGGATTTATTATCTATTATTTAATATGATCATAAAAAATTTCCTATACTCACAACATTTAGTGGGGTCCGCAGCAAATAAAAAATAAAAAATTCCAGCACGCAAAACAACTCTCTATAAACAACACAATCACTTTTCCTACAACATAACTCTTATAAAACCCTAAAAATATAGCGTAAAAACATTAAATAGTATAAGAGTTTTATGTTTATTATGTTACATGATGTAACATAACTTTCCTACACACATAATTTTATGTGGGTCACATCCCTTGATTTTTTTCTCTTCTTTATTCTCTCCTCTCTATTCTCAAATGTGTGGGTAGGTTTGTTATGTTATATCATGTAACATAACAAACATAAAGCCCATCTTATAAATATAAGTTTTTATTTTTTACTTAAATCAAAAAATTGAATTTGAAATCTATTTTTCATTTTTCCCAAATCAAAATATACAGTATCTTTTTCTAACTATATAAAGAATAAATAGAAAAGGTGTTTAGTAGCCGGCATTTTGCCGGATTCCAGCAAATCGAATTTTTCTAAATTTTAAATTTTTGAATATTATTTAAATTAAATATTTTTAATATATTTTTGAAAATTGAGATTTTCGGATATAAAAATAATCTCCTCTACCAAACGTCCAAGTAAAGGTGGTAATAAGTCCAACGACCCTACCTGTCTTTTAATGGAGTCAAACATGAAGTTGAATCATAGCCCATTTAATTAAAAGGCTTCAAGCTTTAATGGGTAATCCGGCCTGAAAGTCTTACTGGTCGACCCATTATATTAATTTTTTTTAATATTTTAATACTAATCAGTTAAACATGCTCTCTCTCTCTCATCGTCGTCATCTTACAAACAATGCACGACTTAAATACACGCATTCCCCCATTGGCGTTTCCCTTGCATTAGTTGGGTAAATAGTTTGCCAAAAAAATAAAGTGTTATATTTCATTTTTTGCACTACAAGGATAAAAAAGCCCCATCATCCACATCCTAACGTGTTATTACAATGGGTGTCGTAGATGAAGCCTTGTGGGTGTAGAAAATGCTGGATTCTTTGCCCATGTTACAGGCTTGTGATGCACTTCTTCGTGTGTTGGTTAAGACTGAGAGGTTTGATTCCGAGTGGGAGGTGTATAGGGACAAGGTGTTGTGTGGATTATCTCCTACTATTATGACCTATGGCATTTTAATGTGATGTTGTTGCAAACAAGGTGATTTTAGCAATGCATATAAGGTGTTCGATGAAATGGTTGAAAGGGAGATTAAACTGACGAATGTGATTTACAATATTCTTACATGTGTCTTTTGCAATGAGGGTAAAATGGAAGAAACAGAGGCCGTGTTTAGGTTGATGAGGGAATCTAAGGTGACCCTCAATTTGCATACTTATAAGATTCACATGGATGGATATTGCAAGATGGGTGGTGTTAAACGAGTTTTCCACTTGTATCATGATATGCTACTGCAGGGATTGCACCTTGATGTTGTGAGTTTTGCTACTCTGATAAATATTTTGTCCAAGGTGGGGGATTGAAGATTGCTTGAAATTGGTGTTTTTCCTAATAATATACTTATAATTATTGGATTGATGGCTACTGTAAGGCATGGAACTTGCTTGAAGCAATGCATTTGCATATAGCAATAGAAAGGTATGAAATCTTCCCAAATGTTTATACATACAATATACTCATAAAGGATCTATGCAACTCATGTAGATTAGAAAAGCTAAGGATTTAATGGAGAAAATGGGCAAAGTAGGGATCCTTGCCATTCTAAGACATACAATGTGGTAATTAATGGATACTGTAACACAAGCAATATGGAGAAGACTATTGAGGTGTGTTCCTAAATGAATAAAAGAAAAATAGAACTCGGTGTTATAACATTTTCTAATTTGATTGATGGGTTTTGCAAGAAAGGAAACATAAATTATGCAATTGGCTTGTACACAGAAATGGTAATCAAATATCTTGTGCCTAACGTGGTAACTTACATTGCTTTGATTGATGGACACTATAAGGTTGGGAACACCAAAGAGGCTTTAAGATAGCACATGGAGATACTCGATGTAATACTTACACCCAACAAGTTTACAATTATATGTTTAATTGATGGTCTTTTGAAAGGTGGAAGGACATCTGATGCAATTAAACTTTTATTGGAGAAGACTGGAGTTAATTGCCATGGAGGCAAAATGGACATCAACTAATGTTCTTGTTAGAATGAAATTTTCAAAATTTTAAATGTGTTTTGTCTTGTGCTAACAATCACAATTGTAGAATATGGATCAAAAGATCAAGTTCAACCACAGGAAACAATGAATCTAATCTCTTCTATCTATTCTATCTTAGTTTCTTGAAATTCAAAGTATTTAATTCTTCAACTAAAGATTCAATCACTACACCAAATTAAATTTTGACCACACGAAGTAAAGTATGTTTACAACAATTAACAATCAAGAATCAAGCATCATAATTCTAAATTTCATGAATTTCCCTTTTTATTTTTGCATCCTTTCATTTTACCTGATATAGATAACACTTTCCTGCTGAAAATTAAGTTCTGTAGCACTTTTCAAGAATTTTCCCAAACCCAGAATTCAAATCCAATCAACCTTGTTCCCTGGTGTTAAACCAGATTCGTGTATGTCAAATTCTCAACTTTTACTCCAAAATATCCCTAATCGTAAAGCAATCAATTAACAAAATTCATAAATATCAATTTCCCAATCAAAGATCCATGAACAAAAGGTTCAAGAACCATTCTCATAGCCCTCAAACAAAAAGAATTTTGTTAATTGAAAAACAATAACATTTATAACAGTTATTCTAATTAATGGATACTCCTCAATCCATTCATAATTCCAAAAAAGGAAATTAGCTATTCATGTTAACAGAAAATGAAGATGCAACCAGCCAAACATGGAAGAAAAAAAAAAATTAAAATTAATTTATCATTATTGAAAACGAATTTGGCATTTTCAAATTAAAGGAAAACAAATAATTAAATTAATTTTCTGAAATTTGGGAAACCAATCAATTGGATAAAATTAAGGAAACAAAATTAATTAAATTAATTATCGAATAAAATTGAGATTTGATGAGGGTTGGATAAACGTTTAATGTGGAGTGTCAATCTTATTTTTAGTATGTGGTCAGTTTAATTTTTAATAGGTTTAAATATTCAATTTTATGTTTTTAAGTTTCTGAAATTATATGTGACAGTTATGGTGTTAAGTGTCTTTATTGTGGAGTTATGTGAGACTGTTATGATATTAATTATCTTTATTGTGGAGTTATAATTTTCTATGATGCACGGACACGGACACGGGACACGACACGCCGACACGTTAATTCTAAAAAATGTCATATTTGGACACGTTGGGACACGTTTTGATATTAAATAAAATTTTTAATATATATAATATAATTTATATTTAATACATATAAGAGTCCATAATAAGTCATATAACCAATCAAATATTTAAATTTCATAACATAAATATAAATATAAATAATTTTTCGTACTTTGTTAATTTTTTATGTCAAGTTTCATAACAGAAAAAAATCAATTTATAAATTATTTCTTTTATATTTAGTTAAAAAAAACTAAAAAAAAAACGTGTCTGAGCGTTGACCGCGTGTCCGAAAAAGTTTACTGCGTGTCCAAAAAACGTGTCCGAACGTTGACCACGTGTTCCCACATATTGATCGCGTTTCGGACGCGTGTCCGAGCGTGTCGGACACGTGTCCGACACGCAAATTTTGAAAAAATCTACGTGTCCGTGCATCATTGATAATATTTATATTTTGGCCTATAAATAGGTCATATTTCATATCAAATAAGTCATCCCCTCTTTCGTATCTCTTATCGATCATTATCTTACGTACGGGAGGAAACTATGGGAAAGATGAGAAAACTACTTCAAATCTTTTGTTGCATAGCCATGCCACTACCTGATTTTCACAAGAAAAAAGAAGCTTCAAAGAGAAAGACAAGGAAGGTATATTTTCTCATGTTTACAAATAATGAAGATGGTGAACCTTGTAGTAGCAACAAGGTTGCTTGTTGTTACCAGAAAGTCACGGAATTGAGTCTAAGAAACAACCTATTTGTAATATTCTAACAATAAATTATATAAAATTGACTCTCATCTCTATCTTTGCAAATTGGGGAACCTTATACACCAGGATTTACCCTTTATTTTGCTAATAATGATCCAAGCTATTTATTTTAAATTTATTTTGCTAATAATATCAAAATGGAATTTGAAACGTGGATTATAGCTTCGTTGGTTCTTTTGTTGCCAACGATGGTTTGGTTCTTAGTCACAACACAACACAGTCCAAATCCAACAACCAACACTTGTTCTTCTTCTACCACTGCTATTTCAAAAGCAGGACAGTGACCAAATGTTTAGACAAAAAAATTATACCTTAACAGTAAATTTTGCCAAAATACCACGCGGCATAATTCGTTACACAATGTAACGAATTATGTATGCAAGTAATTCGCTACACAGTGTAGCGAAATATGCTACATCAGGATGCTCTGAACCAAAAAATGTTACGTTCAAAATTGTTGAAATTCGCACCATTTTTTGAAATTCGTTACATAGGATAGCGAATTTCAACAATTTTGACACATTATGACGTGGTATATTTTGCTACACTGTGTAGCAAATTAATCGCTACACTGTGTAGCATGCCATTTTGGCAAAATTTAGTGATAGTGTGGCTCGTAATTTTTTTGTCGGCAAAATGGTGACTTTCCCTCTAAAAGCTTACCCTAACATTGGTTCTGTGTTCTCCATTGCGGCGAACGGAATCCAATGGATCTCCGACATACTCAACAAAACACCGTCCTCCACCTTTGTCCTCCACCGTGCCTTCGGTTCCCGGCAAGCCTTCTCGACGATTTCCTCGGCAATGGAATCTTCAACGCCAACCAGATCGTGTCTTCCAAAGCTGAAGAGAATGGGGAAGAGACGATCTGGTTTGTCGGATCCAGATCCAGACACTTAACCGCCACCTCTTCGTTCCGAGGAAGGTAGATTGCGCGGTACACGGTGGCGCTTGCACCGTAACCGACCTCTTCTAGAAGGTTGTAATCGCTGGGATTAGCAGAGTAGGTTCTGCTGCTGCTTCTCGAACTCGAACCCATTTCGAGTTGTTTTTTTGTTTTTAAATTTTAAATGGGGTTGTAATCGCTGGATCCAGATCCAGACACTTAACCGCCACCTCTTCTACCACCGCTATTCCAAAAGCTTACCCTATCACTGGTTCTGTGTTCTCCAAAGCTGAAAAAACAACACTCGTTATCGATTTACAAGACATTCTCCAACGCTGAATTCACCTTCGATAACATGTGCAAAATCGCATTCGGCTTCGATAACATACATCTGATAAATTTAATTTCTTAAAAAACAAGTTGATATAAGTTTAATTGCTGATTGATTTCTTGCAGGATCCGCTGACACCCCATGAGTCACCCCATGATTCCAATGAAGCCAACAAGGTCAGTTCATTCATTTAGCACTCACTTCTGTTTCCAAGATTTTCTACTATTGGATTCTTAGATTATGTGAAACGGTATTTTCCAACCCATCGTTGATTGATTTTGAAAGGGAAGAAGAAGAAGAATGAGTTAGGGTTAGGGTTTGGGGTTGAGGTTGAGTGAGTAAAGGTCTTTTATAATTGTGAGTGAGAATTAGGAGAGCTGGGTTGAAATCAGAAGAGATTCCAGTGCTTTCTTTTCCGATTTGAACTTCTGATTTCTTTTGATACATTACATATGTGAGAAACTTTCTCTCTCTGTTTTCTATCTTTCTTTCTCTTTGATGCAAATTTTCTTGCAGTTTCTTCTTCTGTGGCTTTGTGTTTTTTTTTCTTTTCTTTCTTTCTCTCTGTTTGAACTTTGTTTCTGCTTTCTTTCTTTCTTTTTCTAATGTTTTTGTGCAAATCGGAGTGACTCTGTTTTTTTGATTCTCTCTCCCTGTGTGTGCGTGAGAGAGATATATATATATATATAGAGAGAGAGAGAGACTTTCTAATTAACGAGTGGAATCGATGAATGATTGATTATGTGTTTGGAAAGCGGTGCGCGTGCGAGGAGTTTAAGGTAGTGAATGCGAAGAATGAAAGGAGCAAAGAGAAGAAGACATATTTAAATGCGGAGGAGATGATGGTGAGATAATTGCAACAACAGGATAAAAGAGAAAAAAATAATAACAATTCAGTTGTTCATTTTTGTTTTCACTTGTTTAATTGCTGTGCTATTAAGGTGTGTCTACATATTTGGGGTTGTAAATTTCCGTATTACTGCTTGTTACTCTTTTTGATGAGTTGGGTTTCCATAACACAGTGAAAAAGAAAATCACATATATTAAATGATTAGAGATGTAAATATACTATATTAGAGATGTCCAAGCGATTATTGTATAGATTCTGTAACGATTGTTTTAAGATTTTGCTGCCAGAATGAAGCACTAGTGCTCCACTTTTCTCTCCATAAATTCTCTTTCAGTTTCATACAGCCTGACTTAGACATGAGGCTTACGTTCAATTTGGTTTTCAGCTTTATATCCATTTTTTTTCCTTTTTGAACGAAAAAGCATGTGCTTCTGAATATTGGAAATGAAAATTTACATTGGTAAATTGAGGATGCTATAAGATGCGAGTGAAATTCATGCAAGGAAAATCATACTATTTAAAAAGTGTGCAGGCTTGATATATTAATGGAAAAACCAAACTTATGGGAATTAGTTTTTTAAATGAGTCATAGGAGTTGAGTTGGCTATATGTCCCTGTGGTTTTTTTTATCACATATGCCCCTGTGCTTTGTAAAAAATAAAAAACCACAGGAGTATATGTGATAAAAAACATACCCTTTTGCAAACTATAAGGGCATATGTGATAAAAAAAGAAATCACAGGGACATAAAGTGATTCTGGAATAAGCCACATGGACGTTGGTGAACTTTTTCCTTTGTTTAATAATGATTATCCACTAATAACTTAACAGCCTAACAGATCCCATCGTAATCCAAACATTCCTCTGAACATTCCATTATTGTCACGAATTGATTTTATTAATAAATCACATATATTTTTTATTGTGATTCTGTATATGATAACTTGAGAAAATGGGACATGGGATGAGGCACTAGGTTCATTTCTTATTTCTTTGGATGTTTTTTCATTTGTTTTTTAATTGTTATGACAATTGAATATGACTTGACGTGTGTTGCACGATTATTTTTCCCTACACAAGCAATGGGAGATTATTTGTGATTTTTGCGGCTATAGTATATTTCATCAATAATGAAGGCAACATATGGTTCATGTTTTTCTAAAATTTCCCAGGATTTTCTTTCTGATTGAAGCCCTTTTGGGCGTTATGGTCATTATTCTTACAGGTTATTCATCAATTGCTTCAAAATGCATCTCAACAAAAGTTGCTACACTCAAATTATGGCTTAAAAATAATTAAGAAATAATAATAATGTTGAATTGCAGATTAATGTGTTATTTTAAGTATAAAAAATAATAAAATTTAATGATGCAGAACTTCTTTGAGTTTTTGTACCTAAGAATTGGCGGTCTGTCGTCACTCATGAATTAAGTTCACATATTTATATCGACATTTAATTTCATTTAAATTTTTATTTACTAAAAAAAATAGGGTAAGATGTCCGTAGAAATTATTGTGGACTAACCAAAGAGTCACAGGATGAATAAAAAGTGATGATAGCGTTTAAATGTGATTTTTATTGATTTAGTAAATGTGATGATAGCGTTTAAAAAAACCTCCATTGTCTACATCTTAAACTTTCTTTTCTTGTTTGTTTTTTGGGCGGTTGCCATTAGTTATGATTAGACCTTTTCATTCACTATGATTCTATGGAGGTTCACCTTGAAAAACCTGTGAAACTTTTGAATTTCAGAGCAATCCAGTTCTTGCACGTGAAGGATCAATCTCACTTAGGTGGTACTTATCCGAAGAGTCACTGCCATGCGAGAAATGGTCTCCTATCTCTCACAACCACTATGTTGAAGAGGCAGAGAGGGTTTCACCACGTGGTTCAGTTGCACAGAAGAAAGCTTTCCTTGAAGCTCACTTCAAGAAACTTGCTGCACAAAAAGCTGCTGCTTTGCATGAACAAGCAAACAGTGCCACACAGACAGATCAAGATCATGAGGCATTAGTAGTTGATGACACCCATAATTCACAACTGAAAACTACAAAAGCTGAAATTTCTATCAGTGAAGAAAATGCAAAGGTTTTACCTCAAAGTAACAAGGTGGAAGGAGCTCAACTGGAGATAGAACACCAAGCTTTTGTAGGGAGTTCAATGTTGGTTAAAATGCAAAACCAGCTTGAAGATGTTGATAACCGTAAGGACCTAAGTGAAAATGCTAGTGCAACACCACCAATGGAACAAGCAAACAGTGCCACACAGACTGATCAAGATCATGAGGCATTAGTAGTTGATAACACCCATAATTCACAACTGAAAAGTACAAAATCTGAAATTTCTATCAGTGAAGAAAATGCAAAGGTTTTACCTCAAAGTAACAAGGTGGAAGGAGCTCAACTGGAGATAGAACACCAAGCTTTTGTAGGGAGTTCAATGTTGGTTAAAATGCAAAACCAGCTTGAAGATGTTGATAACTGTAAGGACCTAAGTGAAAATGCTAGTGCAACACCACCAATGGACACACTGAAGGTAAATTCTATTGATTTTTGTTGCCGGATTTTTTTTTTTCCTGTTTTGATTCTTCTAGTAGATGGAACTTACACAAAAGTAGTTTTTGCAGCAAGGTTCCAACTTTGATAAGGAAGTTTTGCAATCAATGGGCAAGAAGAAAAAAAAAGTTTCTTTATCCTCCAAATTTGAATGTACAAGAGGTGGAGCTGGTTCTTCCATGGCTTCAAAGGTATTCCAGCCTCCTTGCTATGCCTATTCAATTATATACCCTCTAACAAAACCCTCAACTTTCATTTTGTTATGATCTTCCAAGTTGTAATTGCTGCCGAGGATGCTAAAGTGAGTCATTTTTCTATTGCAGGCTTCAAAGAATGAGTTGCAAAAGCATTCTTCTTTTACCCCATTAACACAAAAGAAAAGGTACCTAATTTTGAGAAGTTCTTAATCACATGACAAAAATGTTTTGTGCCAACTATTTTGTAGCTAATCACATCCTTCTATCTTCCATGTAATTTTGTAAAAAAGATAGGAGCAAATCACCTACTTATTTGTCATATGTCCCTGCTTTTTTAAACATTTACTAAGAATTCTTAAGAATAACTGATCAATTTGTCTTGAGGCATTCATTTTTTGATAATAGAAATGAATCGAAACATGTTAGAAGTAAGGCTGAAAGGCTAGGAAGAGCACAAATCACGGGCATATGATTATATATACAGTTTTATGTGTATATATATGACTGTTATGTATTAGCTCTAAAAACATTCGATGCTTTAAGTGGATTGTGTTACAAGCACCTTTACCATCGTTTGCATCTACACCTTGAAGAGGCTTCATTTTTGTGGTTATTGTTTCTAGACTAATATTTGCAATGCTTTAAATGCATGCAGAAATAAAATGACACCCTCGAATATATCCTCCACGTTTCGCTTGAGGACAGAAGAAAGGGCTGCAAGTAGAAAGAAGGCAAAACTACATTCATGACTTTTCTCTTCTGATTCAGTTGATTATTACATTAACCTTAATATACTTATTAAATTACTCGACTTTCTTTGTCTATTGATCTTCATCAATTCAGAAACTTGAAGAAAAGCTCAATGCTAGTGAAGCTCACAAAGTGCAACTGCATAAGGTAGGTTGATATGTAACATCAACAACACCAAGAGTAAATTGTCAATGTGATCATTATCTTACATGGTTCCTTCAGCTTAATCAGTAGCATTCAATCCTCTTACGTGCAGGAGAAAGCAGAGGCAAAAATAGAAGCATCAAAGAAAGAGACACGGAAGGTATATTTTCCCATATCTTTACACATAATGAAGATGGTGATCCTTGAAGCAGCAATAACGTTGTTCTTTGTGACCAGAAAGTTACGGGATTGAGTCTAAGAAACAACTCATTTGTAAAATTATAAGAATAAAACTATTTACAATTGACCCTCATCTTTATCCTTACAAATCAAGGAATCTTGTGCACTGGGACTTACCCTTTATTTTGCTAATATGATCCAAGCTATTTATTTGAGAACAAGTTGTTATCAATTCTCCTCAAGAGCCAAAAGTTGATATAAGTTTAATTGCTGATTTCTGGCAGGTTGACACCCCATGAGTCACCCAAAGACGGAAGAAGTATAGTAGTGAGCAAAAACTCTTTACCTCCTAAGAGACATTTCCAGGGAAAGAATGGTGGCACCTTGTCTATGCTCCACACTTCAAATTCCACAGTGATTACTCCTTTTGAAAATATATCTCCAAATATTCAGCTTGGAAACCAGAATGATAGAAATTACAAATAATTTTAGGCAGAAAGTACAGTATGGATTTTGTGCTTCTTCTTGCAGCTAAAGATCATATTTAAAATGTAAATTTACCTTCTTGAAAATGAATCTTTTATCATAATTTAAATACTAGACTCTTAGCCGTGTGTATTTAATTCGGGTGATTATTTGGATATAAATTTGAATTTATATTGTGTCTGTCATTTTTGTTTTTATACTTTTCTCTGTTTCATTACCATCTTTAAGTGATTTTATCTGATATTTTTATTTGGATTCATTTGTGCTTATTATGTGAGCTCAAACTTTATCCAACAAAGTAGGAAAGTGCATAATAGACAAGAATGAACACGCACTAACTGGGCAAAATAGAACAATAGGGACTGAAAGTTCTTCAGCAGCTTGTATAGTGAAGTTCATGGAACAATCAGAAACTAAGCAAGTAAATGGGGGAATAAGGTCATTAGAGGCAGAGTCATTAAGTCTTGAAAGAAGGTTGTGAAAGTAGAATATAAAGTTCTTTCTGATTGAGTCACAAAGAGAGTACATGTCTTGAGCAACTTCACCATCACCATCCATTGAGGGAAGAGCAAGACCATCTGGGATGGTCTCAAAATTAAAGTCTGTGAGGCCATCAAGGGCGTTGGAACCTCTTGATTTGAGCACGCGTTTGTGGTTGTACTCAGTATGAACAAATGTTATGTGAAAGCCTCTTAGATGAAGAAGTTTTGCTAGTTTTAACAATGGGTTGATATGGCCTTGTACTGGATATGGAGTCAACACAGCATGTGGCTTTCTCTCTATAAGGTTACTCATTTTCTTGTAATTCTTGTGCGTATGATGGTTAAGATGAAGAGAGACAAGTGATTAGCTTGTGCTTTATACAGGGAGAAACATTTACATAAATTTAGCATATCTAAAATAGGGGAACGATATTCTTATTATTAAAATTTTCAGTAACTTATTACCTATCTAATCATCATTAAATCAGAGAGAGTGTTAAAAAAATTTTGAAAAATGAGAAAATGTTGATACAATGGTGATTAGATAGGTAGTAAGTTAGTAGTAGAAGATTTTAATAATAAGAAAAGGGACATGTTCCTTGCTTACTAAAGTCTAAGTGCAGAAAACAATAAAGGAAAGTTAAGATACAGACCAAATTGTTGAATTACAGAGCATAAGAACCATAAGTCTAGCATAAATACAATCGAAACTTGAAATTGACTTTGTCTTGGCTTCCTCTAAGAACTCATTTTTGCATGTGTTGATTACAAAGTCAGAGCTAGAAAACTTTAGAGACTAAAAACTAGAGGACAGAAACTAACTTGAAAACTGAAAAACGAAAAAAAAATTAAAAAAAATTCCAATAATACTCCTAATTTAAACTAAAACCCCAAAGCTCCCAAGCATTGTTGTACATCCATTCATGATCTTCTTCCAACGGTCCAAATCCTTCAAGCTTGAGCCAGTTGCCCACGTGTCTTTTGTCTGTGACATAGAGAAAAAAGTATAAGCAAAAATTACAAAAATGCCATTTTATCAACCAGATACCATCACGACCCTATTCTTTATAATTTGGCCTACTTCTCCCAGAAAATGATACTATACAAAGCCCAATACCATAAGAAATGCCTTGCCAAGTCAGGTAAAATTCAGAGCTTACATTTCCCCAGACAATGAGATGTATGTCATTTTAATTCAAGGTTTATGTAAAGATGGACAAGTCTTTAAGGCCACTAAGTTTTTTTTTTTTTTTTTTTTTTTGCATAAGTGAGATGTAATAGAAGGGCCGGCTTGGCTCAGCGGTAAGCTTGCTTGCCGTGGTGTGTCAGGTCGCGGATTCAAATCAGTCTCTCTGCAAAAAAGCAGGGGAAAGACTGCCTAGAGTATTCCTTTCCCCAGACACTCACGAAGTGAGTATTTGAACTGGGTCGGCCCTTTATAAGTGAGATGTAATAGTTCCAAACCAGACATGCTAGTTTATGTTATCATGTTGCGGGCACATTTTCAATCCAAGCACGTACTTGATGCAATTATGTTGCATGCAGACATACAGAAGATTGGTGTTACGCGAAATACATCCACATACAATGTATTGTTTGGGGGCTATCAGAAACCGAGATTCGAAATATGCTCTTACGTATTCTGAGCATTTAATGGAATATGGCATTTAGTGTCCTGAATCACGAGGGTTGCATGTTCTGACAACTTTTGTGGATGCAAGTTTGGACTCCTTGATGGCAAGAAAGCACCAAGTATGCTGCTTGTGTTAGAATATATTGACAAAGGATTTTTAACAATTGGACGTTTGATACACGAGAAATTTTTATTTGTCCGGGAATCTCAATTTTCAAAAATATGATTTTTACATCCAGTTTATGATAATATCCGAAAATTTAAAATTTAGAAAAAATCAGTTTCCCAAGAATCCCGAAGAACGCCGCGTACTAAAATCATGAATGCTCTTAGTGCTTAATATATTACAAAGGATTTCTTAAAAAGTGATCTTCATTTAGTTGTTTTAATGCACGTCTTGTGCTTATTTGGTAATTGAGCAAATTTGGTAGAGCATAAAATAAACATCTTTTGATTATGCCCGTAGTATTACACCAAGACCGTTGAGGCATATTAGTTAATGAAGAGGACTTGCATTCCTACTTTGACGGCTTGTGACATGAGAAAGGCAAATTGACATTGGATTTATGAGGTTTTCTTCTAAACAACATAGAACTGAGATATTCTTGACAAGTTATTCTGAGCCACTTCTCTTTACCAAACCCGTATTTTTTTTTCTTTCTTTTTTTTTTTTTTTTTGTGAAAAAACCTGTATTAGTTAATTAATGGTATTATTTGAATTCTTTTTGACTGATTTTATAAAAATAACTAGCTTAGTATTGGAGGTTATGCTGTTGTTACATATTTTAAATTTAGAATTTAGAATTTAATTTTAGAGTATTACGTTTTGATTTAAAATTTAATATAATTTAGAGCAGATATTTTGAATTTAATTTATACGTTTTGATTTAGGATTTAATACAATTTAGAGTAGATGGGATTTGTGCATCTTGAATTTAGAATTTAATGTAATAGGAGTTGATTGCGTTTTGTATTTAATAGGAGGTGGTCGTATTTTGTATTTAGTAGGAGTTGATTACGTTTTATTAGGAGTTGCAAATTTATGAGTTGGTTATAGATTGTCGTCAATTCAGATTTATTTGTAATTTGTAATTCAGAGCCTATTTATGGGAAACATTTCAATAAAATGAGCAAGAGTGTAGTTACCAGCTTTTATCTTGGTAACAGAGCAATACTTCTGCTAAAAACTTTAAGTGAGGAGAGAAGCCATGTCCGACGCGAAGCCTCAAGGGACCAGTACCGCAAAGAAGCTGGCAATTTTTGACCAGCGATCACCCTACTATCTGAGCAATGCAGATGGACCAGGCATTTTGTTGACCAACGTGGTGCTGAAGGGAGAAACTAATTATGATGCATGGGCTAAGGCCATGAAAAATGCCCTCAAAGCCAAGAACAAAATTGGATTTATCGGTGGTGATGTGAAAGAACCTCCAGAAAGTGAAGCCGATGAGCCCTTTGCTTGGCATGACTGGAAGCTTAAAGAGATCAAGAACGGTATCATTTTTCTCAGTTTTTTAAATCTTTATCGGTTAGTTTATAATTCTCCAAAGCTCGTTTCAATATTTGTATATGTTCGGGTTACAGGGCGACTTGCAATGGTGGCAATTCTTGGCATCTTTGTACAAGCTTCGGTGACTCATGTTCGACCAATTGATAACCTTGTGGAGCATCTCTCCAATCCATGGCATAAAACTGTTATTCAGACCCTTGCAAGTTCAACTTCCTAGTTCGAAGAAGCATTGTATTAGTTTTACAAAAGTGTGCTTGGAACATTATCCAATCTCCTAATTAGCTTTGGGTCCAGGTTCTGAATTTCAAATATGGAAGGAAGAAAGATTTATCTAAAGAAGCTGTTAGCAAACCATATGATTCATACTTCTGGAAAAGCCTTTGCAAAATCTGGCCTCACATGTTGGACAACACTCTTTGGCAAGTAGGTAATGGTAGGAGGATTGAGTTTTGGAAGGACAATTGGGTTGGCCTAAGCCCCAATCTCCTGGATTTTTCTAAATTAACTCCATCCATTGAAGCAGCGGATTCAAAGATCAGTAACAAGATATTCCTTTCTGAAGGGAGCTGGAATTTTCAATACTTGTGGTATCATTTTGAACCAAATATTGTCAATAAAATCCTTGTTATTCCTCATCCAGAAGAAGTCTTTGATGAGGATTCTTTAGTGTGGAAGGACTGGAACCATGGTCAATCTATTGTCAAGTTGGCCTACAACAATTTGATTGAAGCGACTTCCCCTGTTGCTAGTGATTTGTGGGATCGCATATGGAAGTGGAAAGGCAAGGAAAAGATAAAGCTTTTTATCTGGAAAATGCTCCATGGAAGAATCCTCACTAGAGAAACAACTGCCAAATGGAGTGGAGCCTCTGACAAATGCCCCTTCTGTTCTGATCTTGTTGAGGACTGCCTCTATGTCTTTAGAGATTGTCACAAGGCTAGGAAAATTTGGCAGCTGCCACTATTGCAACCTATCCCAGTGGACTTCTTTTCTGTCATATCTTTCCAGGAGTGGTTGGTTTCTAATCTAAATGCTCGCACCAGAAGCAACAAGGATTGGAGGGACTACTTTTTTATCACTTGCAATGCACTATGGCTGTGGAGGAATCGAGAATTACATGAGGAGGATTTTGTCAGGCCGGAGGATCCCTCAGCTCAGCTAGCAACTCAATTAGAGGAAGCCAGGTACTGTTTTTTCAAGGCTAAAAATCCATTTTTTAGAACTGATTATCCTCTTCTTCCCGAAAACTGGTCAAGGCCAGAAGAAGGTTTCTTGAAACTGAATGTGGATGGTTCAGTGAATGGGAACAAGGCTGCGTGTGGAGGTTTGTTGAGGGACTCGAATGGAAACTGGATCAAAGGGTTTTCTAATTTCATTGGTACTTGCTCTCCCCTTATTGCTGAATTTTGGGCTGTGTTTTATGGCCTAGAATTTGCTTGGAATCATGACTGGAAACATATAATTCTGGAAACCGATTCTTCTCAAGCATTTTGCCATCTCACCAATAGTGGTAATGATTCTCGAAAGCTCCCCCTGGTAGCTAAGATTCAAGTTTTTTTGAAGAAAAAGTGGACTGTTGTGTTGAATCAGACTCCTAGAGATTGTAATTCTTGTGCGGATTGGATTGCTAAGAAGGCTTTGGAGGACACCCATGGTCTTCAAATAATCTCTAAACCACATGGAGATCTTCTTAATCTGCTTGCTGCGGATATTTTAGACCCTGGACCGATGTAGTTTCCCTCACAGGGTTTCTTTTCTGCTTTCTGTTTTTTCACTGTTTCTTTTGTAGTTTTCTGGTTTTTGTGTTTCTCCTTTTCCTTGTATTTCTGTTTTTTTGGGCTTTGCCCCTCTATAATACCAAAAAAAAGGAAATTTCTTCTTTCCCCCTTTTAGATCTAAGGGTCTTGAGGTAAAAGTATTCAAATACATTTCAACAACGGGATAACCGTTCATTGTGGCCAATTGACTGTTCGTTTAAGCTTTGGGAGATTACTCAAAATCGGCTTCCTAAGTAGTTTTTTTTTTTTTTTGTTAATTTCAGTTCATATAACTTTTTGAAGCAAATTATAACAATTTTTAACCCAAAAAAAGCATAATTAACCACCGTTTTAAGTTTCCCATTTTGTTTTGTATACTACTAATTCAGATATTACAAAGTCCAACCCCTTCAATTATGAATTAAAGGAAGCAGAGTATGTAACACAAATCAAACAAATAAGAGTGCACAACAACTAGAAAAAAAAATAATGCCAACAAATTGTAGTGCACGGTTAGAAAAATATATAAAATTATTAAGAGAAGAAATTTTTATTATTTTATATTAAATTACATACCTATAATTAATGATCTTATATTATATTTCTTTAACATTATTAAATACTACATTAAAGATTGAAGAAATGGACATGAAGACTAACCTGGAACATGTCCTCATTGTAAGATCCAGGAGAGTATTGTAGGGGTTTATATCCACCATCACTGAAAGCCCATGTTCTGGCTATGTTAAGTCCATGGTTTGTTGCCTCTTGAAAAGCAGATGACACTTTGTTTCTCTAAGATGGATCAGAGGCCACATACATTAGCCAATAGGCATTAAAACCATTAGCAAATTGGATACGAAGAGAAAAAATTAGACTATTTTGGATAAAAAAAACTCCTCGAGAGCTGAAGCTTGAAGTGGCAAGAATGAGAATGAGACTCACTGACTTGGAGAAAGATCATGTTTCTATGAAGCAAGAGCTTGTAAGGTCACATCCTGCAAACAAGCTATTAAAATCATTATCTATGAAGCAAGCTATTTAGTGGCTTACATGATTATTAATAAATTACAATTGTTAAATACAAGTAGCACTTTAGTGTAAAAATTATTATCTTACACTAATGTAAGTGATCCTATTGAAGGGCCGGTTTGACTCAGCGGTAAGCTTGCTTGCCGTAATGTCAGGTCGAGGGTTCGAATCAGTCTCTCTTCAAAAAGTAGGGGAAAGACTGCTTAGAGTATTCCCTTTCCCAGACACTCACAAAGTGGGTATTTGAACTGGGTCGGCCCTTAATGTAAATGATCCTATTCCATATATACATGTAGCCAAACATTTGAGGACCAGAGAACAGTTCTGTGACATCAAACTTTTGGGTTGCTTTCTCAATGAGCTGCTGTAATTTTCATTCTCTTCCATCCCCTCAAACATTCCTGCAAAATATATGTTACATGAATTAAAAAATACATCCCCAGTTACATATTTTTTTCCTATCCTTCCCATTGAAAAATAACACCTTGACAAACAAAATTAATAACTAAGAAGTAAAATATTAGCATTGGTTTTCTTTATAAATGTTGATTTATAACTAAAAGACATGACTCCATGCTGTAGATATCAATTGCCATTCAAGACAAACACGGACCTGCATGAACAAAATGATAATTAAATGTCTAGATAACAAATAAATAGGCAATAAACATGATCAAACAACCACATTATTTGACCAGAAACACAAATCTAGGAGAAAAAAAACTGGTAATTTTTTATCAGAAGAGAAGACAAGAGGAACAAAAAAGTTACCCGATAGGCAAAGGAATGGAAGCTGGCCCTGAAAACTCCCCTGGAGCAACAACTTGCAAATTTGAACCTAATAATATTTTACACTCATTCAAGAATGATACTGTAAAAAATGGTCTCACAAAATTGTGGTGGTCAATATGAGGAGGAATGCAGTCCCCTTCATCATATATGTTCACAACGCAACTATCATGAATGCAACTATCATTGTATTTCAGGGTGGAAAACTCACCGTTCCAAATGTTGGATCTCAATCTCAACGCCGATTCTGCATCCCTCAACAATACTCTTCCTCTCTCCGGTAGCCAAATAGAAAGATCTGGCAGCTTCAACTCCTCCGTCGTCAATGTCGCCGACACCAAAGATTAAATTGAAACAAATAATGATTAAATTGAAGATAAATAAGGATGATCGAATAACACAATTATCAGTTCACTAATTTTGGATTAATTGAAAGCTCTATGATATAACACAAAGAACCCTAACCTGAGAAGGATTCAAAGAAGTCGAAACTCTATTCCATGCTAGAGAGAGAAAGGAAATAAAGCAGAAGTGGAGAGCGGAATAAAAAAAATCTTACCCGGCGCAGCTTACAGTAATATTGACTGTCAATGATTTTGGCATCGGTTGCTACTATTGACTTTGTTATGCTTCAAGTAACTCACTTGGTGGCGTTTTGGTTAATCGCCGCTATCCAATCGCCAGCAAAAGCCGAATTTGTCGTATATATGTAAGGACACAAGATTGCTTATTGCAAGATTGGGCAACCGAGTTATTGACGCAAATGTTCTTACTGGAAGCAATATATGACAAACTGTCATAATCCCTAGAATGACGATGAGCCCATCAAGTCATGCATTTCTTGTGAAATTCCGAAGAAGACAATTCCTCTTATCGTTGTATTTGCAGTGACTATCAATAAAAGTCAAGGACAGTCGCTTTCTCTTGTTGGAGTTTATCTCCCTAAGAGTGTCTTCACTCCAGGCCAAATATACGTTGCACTATCAAGAGTAAAAAGCAAACTAGGATTTGAAAATTTTAATATAGGATGATAATGGGAGTCTTACAAATAGTACCTTTAACATTGTCTAGAATGAAGTATTTCAAAGATTAATGTAGTTAATTTGGTTATGTAGAATCATAGTAAAGCAGATGTTTGATATGTGCTTAACTTATCTCTCCATTAATGATTACTACTGATTGAAACTCAATTCAAACAATTTTTTTTATACAACTTTTTATTATTATAGCAGGGCGTTCATATATTTTCTCATTTCTGTGTTTTTTTAGTCTGATTATTGCATTCGTGTTAAGTACAGATTTAATTTTTTTTCTTCATGTGTTTTAATTGATTTTATTTTGTAGTATTGTTGAATCAATGAAAGTATTGAAGACTAATGTAGAGGAGAAATTTTATTTTCTACTTTATTCTCCGTTTTTTTTTTCAACGTATATGATTTACTGCTTCTAACTTAATTAATATTTCTTTTATCATGCTTTAACCCTTATTTTTTTATCACACGTAGTTAATTTGGATTTTTTTAGTTGCTATAGCAATTAAATATTTTAAGTTGCATATTTAGGAACATCCTAAATTTTTTTTTGCCTTTGTGGGGTGCTAAATATCTCATTGTTGATTGAGCGCATCAACTACTGGTAATTGTTCTAGATAGTATTAAGTGCAAGAACTTTGGCTCATTTTTTGATTATTTCTCTTTGGTAGGACAATATGCATCTAATCACTATTACTGCTATATGCATTGTTGTATATGAAGATACTCAATTATTGAGTAACTAACTATATTTGATTTGCATAACAATTGATGTTTATTAATTGTAGAGTTTTGTTTGTGGTTGATATGTAAAAACCCGCACCGTTAATTAAGGAAATTAATTATTAAAAAATATGAGAATTAGGAAATAATTCCATAATTGACCCTAATAATTATTAGAAGGCTTTAATAAATATATTAAGTGATTAAAAATGTTGAAAGTCGCTTTTCGGACGAAAAGTGAAGATACCGGTTCTGCTACTCGGTATAAATGCGTACCGATGAAGTACCTTGGAAAATTATAATGAGTGTGAGAATATTTCTAAAATAATATGTAGGACTTGTAAAACAAGTTTCAAGTTAAAATAATGAGAACTAGTGCCATAACCGATATTGGCTATGGAAAAGCACGTACCAGAAAGGTGCTGCGAAAAATAAAATAAAAATATGAAAAATCTTAGAAAAATGAGTAGGTTTAGAATCCTAAGTTTGGGATTAAATTGCTAAGCGTAGCAATTAGCGCTCATAGAGTGCGATTAAGTTTAAACCGGCTATAAATACAAACTTGCACTAAAACCGAGGCCATATTTCAGCCTTCTACGTGCTTCATTGCTCAAGCTTGTGTTCTTCTTCAGCCACCACCTTCCTCCCTTCACTTGAGGGCCAAGAGACCACCTTTCCTCTTGGTTCCTTCATCAAACCTCCTTGTGTGTGTGAGATAAAGCCTTGGGGGTGGCTTAGAGGCCTTGTTTCTGAACCTTGGGTCTCTGTTTTGAGAGTTTAAGGTGCTGTGTTTTCTGAGTTTTGAGGGTGAAGCCAATGTCATGGCATTTTGAGGTCCAAGAAGTGATATTTGGGAAGAAAGAACATTGTTTTGTGGTCATTTTTGTTTCCTTGCAAGTCAGAACTGTGGGGACTTGGTGGTGAGCTCCAAGAGCATTCCTTTTCTAAGTTTGAACCTTGGGTAAGCTTCACCAACCTTGATAATGAGTTTTTGTAGTTAAAAGTGGAGTATTGGCATGTTTTATGAGTTAAATGAGTAACCAACCTGAACATGAACATAAAAGCCTTAAAAAATGCATGCTTGGATGTAGTATAGGATAAAAACCCAACCTTTGGAGTGATATCTCACGAAATGCAGAAACTGCATTCTGTCATGAAATATCGAATATGATATTCGTATATGGGGTCTTCTGATATCAAAATATGAATATCCGGATATAATATCCGGATACGGATATCCGGATATGCCCCCTACATATATCCAGATATGATGTGTTTTTGATAACAGTAACTGTACTGTTCATACAGAACTGAGTTATGGGTTTATGGACCCTAACATGATGAAGTTGAACTTCTGTGAAATCAACCTAAGTCAGAATCTAAGTGATAAATGGCTTAAGGCTTTGTGAGAAGCCTAAAGACATGAAACGTAAAGGAAAGACGTTGTCTTTATGTCAATTGCTTGTTGAGTTTGAATATTGATATGATTGTTGGTCCAAATAGATTGTGATTTTGCTGTGTGTGGACCTTGAGCTCGGTTGGACTCTTTTTGGATAGATTGCTTAAGAGGTAAGCTTTCGTGTCATCAGTTTAGCCATTGTGTGGTTCCACCATACCCCATGGGGGAATGGTTTATATGCATGCTGCGTTACATGCTTTATACTTGAAATGCTTTTGAGCTGATAGATGCAATGGCTTATAATATGTATATGATGTTCCACTTAGATGGTAAGCCTGAGTATGTGGCGTCATACAAGATGGTGAGGTTGTGGGTGGGTGCAAGTAGCGTCTTGCACTATGTGTGGGTAATAGATGTATTCCTGCATTTCTCTGATCAGTAGAATAGTATTGACACACATGACATGATTATCTATTGCATTGCACCGATTTTGGAACTTATACTGTTAACTATTTTCGAACTTATATTGCACATGTAAGTGAGCTCGAGGTGGAAGATCCTTGAGGACCCCTTGTCTTACTGAGATTTCTGTTTAGAGATTTCGCCCCACGTTTGGGCACTATTTCAGGTTCAGGTAATGTGGGGGTTGAGACCTCTAGTGGCAGGAGGCCGGAGCTTAGCTGATATTTCTGCTTTTATGATGACTATGATTGGATGTTGGATATGCCAGTTGTTATTTGCTGTTAGCTTTATGATTATGTTATTGATGTTGAGGTTATATGGGTTGTTGCCTTATTTGGTGAACATGGAGATTGTCCATGCCACATTGACTTGACTCTTTGTTATTTTTAGTTTCGGGTTATATTAATGTATCAGGAGATTGTCCGGACTATGTGTTGTAGTTCCGTGACTTAGATACTCGCAGATTTTATATATTTAGGTATTTTAGTTAGTTGTCTTTGCAATTTACATACAGGCAATGTTTTGAAAATGAATTAAGTAATTCAACTTAGCTAATGATAATGACATCATAATTGGATGGAAAAAAAAGTTATTCAGCATTTTAATTAAATGTGGCTTAATATGATGACATGTTAACAAACCGGGTATATACGGGGTGTTACATGATACTTACAAATTTCTATGTAAATGTTGTAGCTTTTTCGACTCCCAAATTAGCGCGAAATAGTGACACTGTTCTTTCATTTAGAGATTAGCCAACTACAGCCACCGACAAATTTTTTGATCTTTTTCCTCTGTGCATCGCACGGGTAATGCACTACTATCTTTTTTTATAATATAAAATCTAAATTGGACTTATTATTCCATTATGATTCTAAATCAAGTAATTATATTTTTTTAGAATAAATAAAGCATTCTCTAAATTCTTACATTTCGAATTTTGAAATGGTTTCTATAAATTAAAGATAATTTGAAACATTGACGTTATTTAAACTTAATATTCATCTTACTTTGACTATAATACAACGGGTTATAGCCACATATAAAAAGGACATTAAATATCAAGTAAATTTTGCAGCTATGTATATCTTTCTTATTATGTAGATTTTGTAAAATATATTTTCAATATAATTATTTTTTAAGATTATTTTCACAAGATAAGATATTTTTTTGGAAATTATTCTCAATCAAAACAAATTTTAAAAATTGATATGTACCTCTAATTTGTTTTAATATTGTTTGATTTGTTAACAAAAATGGCTTTTTTTTCCTTTGAAGATATGTAATAATTAGCCAACAAAATATTTCCTTTTGATTCCCATATGTATTTTTCATTAAAACAAATAAAATTTAAATGTATTCAAGGCTTTCATTCCAATTTTGTTATATGCGTTATAAGGAGGATTTTTGTAATCAAATATTAATGAAAATAGTTATTTGTGTTCTTCTGCATGTTTCATGTTTTAGAAGTTTAATTTCAAGTATATTATGAGGGTATTGAAAAATAAATTGCTCTAAAGTGTTATTATTTATTTTGAACCAAATTCTATCCGACTCAGTTTTACATAATAATTTGTTTTTTATTCATAGTTTTGCATAATTTTAAGTTTCTCTTCGTCCTCATAGGTACGCGTGGTAAAAACGAGTTAACCCGACGTAATCTGACAAAAAATGAGCCGAGTTGAGTTGGCAAAAATGGGCTGCCAACCCGACCCGAGCCAGCTCGAAAAAAATGAGTCAACCCATGGGTCAAACGAGCCAGCTCCCGGATTGAGCTTTTTTTTAATATAAAAATTACAAAATATAATATATAAAAATGGACAAAACTCACACATGTTGTCATTGTCTTTCTTCCTTCTCTAAACCTATGTCCCTAATCTTCTCACATCCTGTCATTTTTATATTATTAGACTTTGTTGGCTCTATTTGATTCAAATATCTTACCCACTTGATAATACTACATTACTACTGATTCATTTAAATAGGTTGAAAAGGAGTCAACCCAAGAGCCAATTTTTGAACCAACTCGCGAGCTACTTTATCAAGCCAACCCACGAGCCATGTTTTTTGAGCCAACCCGCGAGCCAACATTAACTCGACTCGAGTCGATTTGGGTTGGGTTTTCTGTCCTTTTTTTTTTAAGGCAACCCTAACCCAACTCGTTTTTTCGAGTTGCATGCGGGTTAGGCCGAGTCGAATCGGGTTGGCCCATTTTGCTAACCCTACTTATAGGCCCAAACCTGAAAGGGAAGATGTTCATCCCAAATCTATAGCTAAAATATTTTTTCTATAAATATAAGAGTTCATCCCTATATATATATATATATATATATATATATATATATATATATATATATAGACATGTTATATTTATAAACTTTTAAGGGAAGACGTTCATCTCAAATCAATAGCTAAAATATTTTTTTACGTTCATCCCAAATCAATAGCTAAAATATTTTTTCTATAAATATATGCACACACCATCAATCTTTATTTATATATATATATATATATATATATATATATATATATATATATATATAACCGTAATTTTTCATGCATGCATTATGCACACACCACCATTCAATAAAGCTGACAAGATACACTATGCTTAGATGTTTATTACTCCAATCCAAAGAGCTCCAAATAAGATATTCATGTTCTTTAATTTGTTGTATATTTTTGCAACATCACAATAGAATTTTTCATATGACACTGAAATTTAGAGGTGATCGAATTGTATAACCATAATGCATTTAATAATTACATCACAATTTCATGTTGTGCACATCATGAAGATTCTTAGTCTAATATTAATCTTAATAATTGGGTAAAATATTTTGATATTTCTTATTATAGTTAAGTTGGAAATAAGTTGTCTTCTATGTAAGTTCTAGAGATCTCATACACGATTATTAATTAGGTAATTGGAAATATCCAAAAGTAAATAATTTTATATATAGAAACATGGTAAAGTTTGTGATATAGAATTATGCACAAACTTTTTAACTGTCCCCCATAAAAATCATATGAGGAATTATGGTATATGATCAAAAATTAAATTTAGAATAAATTCATATATAGGAACATATGAATTATGAGGAATTAATGTGTCAGAACTCATTGATAATGGAAAATGAAACCTTCCCAAAAGATGTAACCTACTAACTCCTTATAAACACACGGAACAGTTTCAGTTTCAGTTTCTAGGAATCTTTCTATTATGTTTTCATTCTACATTCATTCTACATTTACTAATACAACTTTTTACCACGACTTTCAGAAACATTAGTTAATATATAATTTTCTAAAAAAATTAAGGAATAACGTCTGAATGCTCACACAATGTTAAATTATTGTCCGTGATGTTGTTTGTAATTCTTTGTGTTTTGTATTTTTTTCCTATCTTCAATTGATAAGGTTTTTTTTCTCTCTATCTATTTGTCACCTGTTCTCTCCTTTCGCCTGTCCCGAAAAGGTCTACACTCTTTATTCCAAGTTTGTTTGGGGGTTTGTTTAAGTCATTAGAGCTGAAGTGGGAGTGGTAAAGAATTTGAGTTATTTAAAAGGGATATATATATGTTAGGTTGAAACCTTCATGTTATTGTTGTAATAAAAAGAATATACACTAAGTGATTTATCAATTGTAAACATTTATTTGAATAAAGAAATCTACAAGAACAATAACAAAAACAATTATAAAGATAAATGTGAAAATTTATTCATGAGGAATTAATCCTGGGCGAAAGGACAAATTATTTCAGCCATGATTGTTCTTCAACCATACGTTGTTATTGAAAAAGAAAAAGCTAATAATAAGAAGTGAACAACTAACTAGTGAGGTACTAGTTTATGATCACTTCTCTGGATCCAAAAGCAAACCCAAACAAACTGGAAAGAAAATTAAAAAAAAAAAAAAAACTGTTCAAAGATACCCATGCCGAAAACCGGCATTAGTAGGTGTTGAAGCAATATTAATCCCAGCAGCATATTTGTTCTCAAAAGCATCATAACGTCCAAAGCCATTAGCAGCAATAATTGGTAGAGATATATTGTTTTGGTCCATCATGAATTTGGAAGCATGTTTTCCAACAATCTTCTTCAGCTCATCAATAGAACCCTTTAATTGAAGCAATTCATGCAAGCCATGCTGATCAACAGGGCTTTCCCACCAAAACTGGCGCTGCCTAGCTTTCCTCACATGATCAAGCTCTTCTCCTTGCTTCTTTTCAATCTCCAAATGGCTAAGAAACTGAGTCAGCTGCATGTTGAGATCACGAACATTTGCATTTCGATGAGCCTCAACAAGTAGGTGAGCACTAGACTCTTGTGGAGGGTTTCGAGTCAGATAACGATCAATGATGGACTCAACTTCTGGATGTCCAAAAGAGAATGCCTTATCAGCTGGAGAGAAAACTACAATTGCAATATCTACCCCACAAAGGGTGCAAAGCTCACTAGCTTTCTTGAAGAGTCCTGAACGACGCTTAGAGAATGTAACTTGCAGGTGACTTTTTTTCCCTATTTTCTCAATAGGGATCTTTTGCCTACCTAAGCTAGACTTCTTCTTCGATGACATGATTGAAATAAATGACCACTGAGAGAGAAGAACAGAAAAAAGGAAGAAAGCCAAATTCTTCTTCTTTTGGTTTGGATTCCTATAGAGGAAGCTCACATATATATATATTGGTAAATCTTTAGTTTCTGACACCGAACGCATTAATTTTTCATTTTATGTTTTATTACTTTTTATTATGTGTCCAAAATTAGGAAGTTTTATAATCTTCAGCCTTAATATCATGAATTTAATGTTGTGATGTAACATTACAAATGTAAAAATTCTTATATATGCCAGCTAATTTGGTTACATATTTTAATCATGTATTTTGGAATTTCCAATCAGTTAATGAAAAATCCAATTAATTTGGTTGAAACATTATCAAACTCATATAAAGATGCCTTCTCTCTTTATAAAAGTTCGAGTTCTTATATTAAGGCACTTTTGTTTGAGATTTTTTAAATAAAAATGTACTCTTAACTAAAAATAATCGCATCTTGATATCTTCCTGACAATGTTTCATTTGTTGGAAGCTTATTTGCACGAACTTTAAAAACAACCGCAGTCGTTAAAATAAATACATGAGGATATAAGCAATTTAATAAATTCAGGAGTACCACATGGAGTATCGTTGCCTCCCTTTCTAGTTCCCCGGAAGATTTTACCATCTCATCAGTCATTATGTTAAAAATCAGCTCAAAAACGAAAAATATTTTACCAATAACAATCATTGTTGTAAAACCCGGTCCGACATGGCCGGGTTGACCCGAAACCCGGTGACTCGGTCATTGGACCGATCCGGGTCAAGCATTGGATCGGTCATGCATCGATCCGGTCAAACGTGGTCAAAACCTGGCCCCAGTGACCCGGCCGGGTCATGCATTTAAAAAAAACCAAAAAGTCAAAATTGTTTTATCTTATTAGAAAAAAATGTAGAAGTCATTGTAAAAACTTTTTATAATTTAACTTGCTAGTATACTCTTTTACATTGACCTCAAATTTCAGTTTCCAATACTGAAGTAATTTGCGAAATAATAATTTAAGAGAGTGTGACATATGTTATTTTAATGTAGTTGAATTTGAAAAATATGAGTTCAATGTCATTGAAAGATATGTTTATGGGGATTCTGAATTAAAATTTAAATTGATATAATAATAGCGATCAATTTTATTTATTTACACTTCATATTTTTGAGCTTATTTAGTGAACCTTATTTAATTCATTTCAGATATGAAAAATATAATTGAATTTATATGTTAATATTTATATATTTTTTAATATATATATATATATATGTATATATATATATATATATGTATGTATATATATATATATGTATGTATATATATATATGTATGTATATATATATATATATGTATGTATATATATATATATGTATATATATATACGGTTTAGCGGATGTAAAGTGACTGCACCTAAGGATTGGTGTAGTCATATAAAACTACGTCGTTTTATAATGTAAAAGCATTAAATATGAGGAATAATAACCATACAAAGGTGAACATAAATATAAAACATTAAATATAGGGAATCATAACCATACAAAGGTGGAAATAAATATAATATTTTTTATTTTCTACAATTAATTTTAAATGCGAACTTCCTTTATCCCACCCAAAACGACGTAGTTTTTAGGTGACTGCACCAACGCTTATATACAGTCACATTACAAATCATTTTGCCTATATATATATATATATATATATATGTATATATATATATATATATGTATATGTATATATATATATATCTGGGTCAATCGATCCGACCAATGATCCTTCGGCCTGACCAGTGACCTAGTAACCCAGTACCCTGACCGGGTCAATGCCCGGATCGGGTTTAATAACACTGATAACAATATTGTTACGAAAATTGGGGCCCAATACCAATCAGATGAATAAATCTTTGGTAATACTGTTGTACCAAAGGTTCAGTGCATCCCACCAATGAAAATATTACAGGTTAGTTAAAATTCTTTTTTTTTTCTGTCAATTTTTTTTCTCTCCTCTGATGTATATTGTTCTTATTGATAAGATGCACTGAATCTAGGTACGGCCAAAGATTTATTCCCAATGAGATCATCCAATTCAAATTTAATCGATACCAATAGTCCACACTGCACAAGTGATTTGCTGGACAAAATGTAAAAAAATGCAACAAAATTTTCAGCAGGTGCAGAGCTTTACTGTGCACACATTTTAATGACTGTGTAACCCAAATTGCATATATCAAAAAGAAAAAAATATTTGTAATGGTATCCACAAGAAATGCTACAAAGAGTAATGTAAATAAGAAAATATCTCTTATTTTTTCTTTTAAGGATGCTTTTATTTTTTCAATGTATATGATTTACGGCTTCTTACTTAATTAATATTTCTTATATCATGTTTTAACCCTTATTTTTTGTCACACATAGTTAATTTGGATTTTGTAAGTTGCTATAGCAATTTAATATTTTAAGTTCCATATTTGGGAACATCCTAATTTTATTTTATTTTTTTGTCTTTGTAGGATGTTAGATATCTTATTGTTGATTGAGCGCATCAACTGCTGGTAATTGTTCTGAATAGTATTGAGCGCAAGACATTTGATTCATTTTTTGATTATTTCTCTTTGGTAGGACAATATGCATCTCATTATTGTTGTTGCTATAAGCATTGTTGTATATGAAGATACTCAATTATTGAGTAACTAACTATATTTGATTTGCAATTAATTGCAGAATTTTGTTTGTGGTTGATACTTAATTATAAAGTTATATGTGAAACTTGTAGCTTTTTCAACTCCCAAACTAGTGCGAAATAGTGACACGATTCTTTCTTTTAAAGATTAGCCAACTACAGTCACCGACAAAAATTTTGATCTTTTTCCTCTGTGCATCGCACGGGTAATGCACTAGTAATTTTTTCTATAATAGAAAATCTAAATTGGACTTATTATTCCATTAAGATTCTATATAAGTAATTATATATTTTTAAAATAAATAAAACATACTCTAAATTCTTCCATTTCAAATTTTAAAATGGTTTCTATAAATTAAAGAAAATTTAAAACATTGACCTTAAAATAGCACTCAAATAAACTTAATATTCATCTTACTTGGACTATAATATAACGATTTGGTTAAATGTTATAGCCTAGGGTTGGCAAAAACGAGCTGCCAACCCGGCTCATTTCAACCCGTGAAAAAACGAACCAACTTGCGGGTTGAGTTTCTTTATAAAAAAAAATACAAAATATAATATACAAAAGTGGACAAAACTCCCATATGTTGTCATCATTTTTCTTTCTTTTCTAAACCTAAGTCCCTAATCTTCTCACATTCTATTTGGTTCAAATATCTTACCCACTAGTTCTGATTGTTTCTTGATGTTGATGCAAATTTGTTATGAAGAAAATCTGAAATTAAAATATTTTGCTTTTATTTCTTATTTTGTAACTCTTTGTTTAAGCTAATGGAAGCCACATAACTGGTGTATTAACAGGGTCATTTAAGTAGGGTGGAAACGAGTCAACCCGCGAGCCAATTTTCGAGCCAACCTACGAGCTATTTTTTCAAGCCAACTCACGAGCCATATTTTTGAGTCAACCCTAACTCGACTCGGGTCGGGTTGGGTTGAGTTTTCTGGCTCTTTTTTTTTTCGGGCCAACCTAACCCGGCTCATTTTTTTCGGGTTGAATGCGGGGTGGGTCGGGTCGGGCCGGGTTGACCCGTTTTGCCAACCCTATTATAGCCACATATAGAAAGGACATTAAATATCAAGTAAATTTTGCATAGGGCTGGCAATACGGGCCAGCCCGCCCCGACCCGCCTAAAATGGGCTGGCCCGCCCCGACCCGTTTTGACAAAATGGATTGAATTGAGCAACCCGGCCCGTTTTATGAGTGGGTTGGCGGGCTACGGGTCAGCCCGCCTAAAATAAAAAAATATATAAAAATATAAAAAATATAAAAATAAAATACAAAAAAATAAATTCTGCATAAAAACACATTTTTTGTGTGCATAAAAGCATATAAAAATCTGCATAAAATCCTAATGTGCTTATGAAACCAAGAAGATCAGTGTTTAATAATCTATATATAAATATGCATCTTTCAATCCAGAAATAATAATAAAAATTAAAATCATATCAAGGTAAAACAGAATAATAAAACAAGTAACAAAGTGTTGTATGAGCAGTCCACAACAATGCGAAAAAGCCACTTGCGGCAGAGAAATCTAGGGCACGAAGTTACATAATTATTGGGTAACCTAAAAAAAAGGGGGGCTTGGCGGGCTAGCCCGCCCCGTGGCGGGCTGAGCCCGACGGGCTGGTGGGTTTGGCGGGCTGGTGGGTTGAAAAACTCAACCCAGCCCGCCCTGTTTGGTGGGCGGGGCGGGCCAGCCCGACGGGCTCAGCCCATTTTGCCAGCCCTAATTTTGCAGCTATGTATATCTTTTTTATTATGTAGGTTTTGTAAAATATATTTTCAATATAATTATATTTTAAGATTATTTTCACAAGATAAGATATTTTCTTAGAAATTATTCTCAATCAAAACAAATTTTAAAAATTGATATGTACCTCTAATTTGTTTTAACATTGTTAATTTGTTAACAAAAATGGCTTTTTTTCCTTTAAAGGTATGTAATAATTGGCCAACAAAATATTTCCTTTTGATTCCCATATCTATTTTTCATTAAAAAAATAAGATTTAAATGTATTTAAGGCTTTCATTCCAATTTTGTTATACGAGTTATTAGGAGGATTTTTGTAATCAAATATTAATGAAAATAGTTATTTTTATTCTTCTGTATGTTTCATCATGTTTTAGAAATTTAGTTTCAAGTATATTATGAGGGTATTGAAAAAAAAATTTCTCTAACATGTTATTATTTATTTTGAACCAAATTCTATCCGACTCAGTTTTACATAATAATTTTTTTTTTTGGTACATAGTTTTACATAATTTTAAGTTTCTCTTCGTCCTCGTAGGCCCAAACCTGAAAGGGAAGACCTTCATCCCAAATCAATAGTTAAAATATTTTTTCTATAAATATATGAGTCCATCCCTATATATATATATAACCCTAATTTTTCATGCATGCATTATGCACACACCATCCTTTATTTTGAAGCATTGTATAACATCTGCCCAATATCCATCCTAATTAAAATATATAAAAGAGTAGCCAGTTATTGTAAAAGTTTAAGAATCACACATTAATAGACTAGTTAGATGATAAGCTATGAAGCACCGACACTTCAAAAACCCTGACGTGTCGTGTCCGACACTTCCCGACACTCTCGGACACTCCGACACTCCCTGACACTCCAACATATGTTATAGAAATTCAAAAAAAAGATTCAAAGATTGATTTGCATTGAGTTTTTAGTTCAAAATATTAGATTCGTTGGATTACGATTATCATTTTATTGAGTTTAATATAAATATTTGGGATATTTTATGTTTATTTGCAAAATTTATGAATATTATAAGTTTAGATTCATTTTTTTGTTAAATTATTGAATATTAAATATAATATACACTAAATAAATTAAAAATATTATTTAATATCAAAACGTGTCCTAACGTGTCGAAATCTAACATTTTTTAGAATTAACGTGTCGGAGTGTCGTGTCGTATCGTGTCACGTGTCCCGTGTCGGTATCGGTGCTACATAGATGATAAGTAAAGCTGACAAGATATACTATGCTTAGATGTTCAGTTACTCCAATCCAAAGAGCTCCAAATAAGATATTCATGTTCTTTAATTTGTTGTATATTTTTGCAACATCACAATAGAATTTTTCATATGACACTTAAATTTAGAGGTGATCGAATTGTATAACAATAATGCATTTAATAGTTACATCACAATTTCATGTTGTGCATATCATGAAAATTTTTAGTCTAATATTAATCTTAATAATTGGGTGTAATATATATATATATATATATATATATATATTGGTGAAAATTGGGTGCAATATTTTGATATTTCTTATTATAGATAAGTTGGAAATAAGTTGTCTCTGTTCTATAGATCTCATACACGATTATTAAATAGGTAATTGTAAATATGCAAAAGTAAATAATTTTATATATAGAAACATGATGAAAGTTTGTGATATAGAATTATGCATAAACTTTTTATCTGTCCCCCATAAAAATTATATGAGGAATTATGGTATATGATCAAAAATTAAATTTAGAATAAATTCATATATAGGAAAATATGAATTATGAGGAATTAATGTGTCAGAACTCATTGATCATGGAAAATGAAACTTACCCAAAGAGTGTAACCTACGAACTCCTTATAAACACATGTACAGAACAGTTTCAGTTTCTAGGAATCTTTCATGTATTCATTTTTTATAGTTACTAATACAACTTTTTACCACAACTTTCAGCAACATTAGTTTAAATAAAAATTTCTAAAATCATTAAGGAATAATGTCTGAATGCTCACATAATGTTAAATTTTGTCGGTGTTGTTTGTAATTCTTTCACTACAAGAAAAAAATTGATTAGCCACATTTAAAAACGTGGCTAAATTTAACAAAAAATGTGGCTAAACCAAACTACCACACTTTTGCCAAATGTGGCTAATCTTGGCGTGGCATTTATTTGGCCACATTTCTTTCCTCACTTTGCTACTGTTGTCATGAGTGTGGTAGCATTATATTTGCCACAATTATTTTTATATTAGCCACATTATAAATGTGGCTAATTTGTAGAGAGAAAATAAAAAAAATACATTTTTTATTTTTTTTATAATATTACTCTACCCAAATTTTAATTTTTTTTGGCTGTAAATTAAAAAAAACAATAAAACAATTGAAGGCACTTAACACAGAGCATGATTTAGTTTCTATCCTGAAATTATCTAGCTTACAAGGAAACAAATAAAGCCCTGGGAGAAAAAATTAGCATCAACTCGATAAATTCTCTCTAACACATTTGCATGCACACACATATTCTCACCGAGACAAACTAGTTTATTAACACAAGAAAACAAAAATAAAATTGGGAATCTATGTCTGGAACCATAGACAGACATAAAAAAATAAACTAAAGAATATTTTAAGTAAAAGGGTTTGAACTTTAAACAAAAATAAAACTCAAGAAAGTCAATTATTTGATATTACCCTGTTAGATCAACAACACAAATTAGCCAATTATACTATTTTCCTTACATTGCTTGCACGATAATAATAATAATAATATTACATCTTTTAACATCACTTAGAATTTCAAACTCACAACATGTTTATGGAAGCTGCTATAGTGTAAACAACAGAAACTCCAAAAAGGTTAAGGTACTGAACCAACCCACAAATCTTGACCTTAACGCCGCCTGCACAATACAAAGCAACCAAATTCTTCTTTTGCCAAAAAAGAATTTTCTTTGTTTGAGATGTTATGCAGCATACCAAGGTTTGAACAACATCCATGTGAGTCTAGTTTCTCTTGCTAGTGACTTGGTCACCAGAACGGGAACAAACACATAAAAGAGTTCCAAACCATTTATGTGGTCATACTGCCAAGCAAACAGAACAGACATCAATCTAAAAAAATAATCAACAAGAAAAAAGGAGAAACAATTTAGAATTGGAACAAGAAAACAAAATTCAAAAGTGCAGCCACTAAAAAGGTAAATAAACATGTGCATGATTTTGCACATACACAAACATATATAAATTACCATATGGATAAAGCATCGATGACAATCTCTGTTTTCAAAAGATTTTTTGTCATCAATATCAGAATTCTATAATACCAGTTATCCAAGCTATAAATGCAAAAATTATAAATACTATGAAAAAATGCTGAGAAAGACAGAACATACATATCTAATGAGAACAAATAGAGAGAGAGCAACAGAGCAACAAAGCAAGAACTTAAATTAGCTAACGAGAATAGAATGTGTTCATGGTTGCAAATTGAAATTTAAGCCCCAAATGCAAACAAATTAGGGTTCCAAAATAGGCACAAAGTTTCACCACAATGAGTTAGAACAATGTGAACATTGATACCATGAGATCTAATAACTTCGATTTAGCTTCAATCATAAGTTCCAGAAATTCCCACTCACTCTCCTTCTCAAGAATCACAAATATTTAAGATTTAACAAAAAAAAAAGAGTAGCAAAAACAAAAAACTAGAAGTAGAAAATCCATATCTAGAAGAATGAAACCAAGAGGATCAAGATAAAAAATGGAACAATAGCACAAAGCTCTACAAAAGATGGAGGAACGAGGAAGAAGAAGAAAATAAGGACAGAGGAAAAAGAGCGATAAGGGATTTTTCTTACTTACAAAATGATATCCAATGTAAAAATAAAAATAAAAAAAAAATAGTTCTTACCTCCTTAAATATAATGATATTGGAATGGTTCAGGGACCTATGATTTATAATCTCCCTTTGAACATGCACATCAATCTTCAAAATCCAATTCTGTTACAATTTCCTAAAGACAAAGACAGTAACTAACCTAAGGACAATCCAAATAGATAACAAATTAACAATTAGAGAAAATATGCATAGGCAGAGAAATTGAGTTTAAAAATAAAAAAATACAACATTTGGGCCTCTCTCAATGATCTGACAGCATAGAGCTTACCACTCCATTTCTCCCTTACCAACTTTGCTACCCCAAAGTTCCTTGACCCAATATCTTTAATTATGACAGGTTCCTTCTTAAAAATCAAATAAAAAATGTTCATTCGCACTCAAGTATCTCCACCATCATATAGAGGGATATGTTGTCCATAGAGATATAAAGGTACTTAATTAAAAAAATGCACTTAAGTATAAAATAATGTTTTCAGTAAGCATTATGGTAATGCCTCATACTGATTTCAATTGTTAGCTTACGAACATCCTCTTGACTGAGAAATACCAAGCAAAACTGTCTGATTTTGGACTGGCAAAGATGATGGGGATGGAAGAGAGCAAGGTTTTTACTGATGTTAGAGGAACCATAGGCTATATGGATCCAGAATACATAAGTAATGCCAAGCTAACCTCTGCCACTGATGTATACAGTTTTGGCATTGTTGCTTTGCAAATCCTGTCAGGACAGAAAGTCATAGAATTGGATCTTGATATGCAATCAGCATATAAGGAATTCTAAGATAAAAAGAGGAAGAATGTTACTTAATCTGATACAAGAAAAGGGCAAAATCACTGTTAATTTGTCAAATATCTTAATCTGAAGTTATATACTGATTTTATGTTGATTTCATAGGAGAAATGCACAAATTAGAGCTGAAAAGGACAAAGTGAAACTAAAGGCCCACGCTACGAGCGTGGGAATGGCGCTTGCAGCAAATTCAGATTTTAAATTCGAAATTTGAATTCAAATTTATTATAATTAAATCTTTCCGTTAAACGTTTCTGTAATAAATTCATACTTTAATATTTCCGTTATAACGTTTATGTAATAAATTGTAAGGTTTCCGTTATACGTTTCGTCAGAAGGGCAATCTTGGAATTTCACGCTCACAGCAGAAAAGAAGAAGAAAGTGACTCAATCAATGCATAAAAGAAGACCTAAAATCCCACGCTCACAGCGCGGGAATGGCGCTCAGAGCGTGGGAAGAAGAAAATTGGCAGAAGGTCCCGCGCTGAGAGCGCGAGATCCGCGCCATCAGCGTGGGAGGCGCGAAAAGATGGAAATTCAAATTTCACATTTTAGGTCAAAGTCTCTTATAAAAAGAGACTCAACCTTTGAAGAAAATATACATCAGAATACACCACAAGACCTAGAAGGAGCAGATCCGGCTGAAGGAGGAGGGCGTTCTTCGCGTTCGTCGTTCCGTTCTTGTATTCTTCTTCTTCTATTTTCAGTTCATGTTGAAATCAGATCAGCGATCATGATATTGATTGGCTAGATCTATTTCTGTAGTCAGGGGCATGATCCCTTTGTGAACAATTGTTACAAGGATTGAATCATTATATGTATTGATTTTAATATATTTCATCTTTATCTTGCGCGTATTGATATTATTTCTGTTAGATCTGATCAACCTAATAGAGAATAATATTCTGGGGATCAAGGTTCGCAATAGGAATATTGGAATACTGATCCTGAAAGGGGATAAAGATGACTCTCCATGCATGTTCTAGGGATAGACTTGTATGGATTGCAGTCGTGGGATTTATCTACATAATGCTTATTTTCAAGCGGGATTACTAAGGGATTAGGGTTCCAACTGAAGTAAAGGGTTAGATCACCAAGGGATTGGGATCTAACTAATTATTTCTAAAAAGATGATAATTTGTCTGAGTTGTTAATTTCGATAAGTATTATGAATCAATCCAAAGTAAAATTGGGAACAATTGGTGAATGTACCCTGGCTACAGTCTTCTTCATCACTTCTTCTATAAAAACATTTTCTTCGTTTATTTTAAGTCTTTTTCATAAAAACCTAAAAAAAAAAACAAGTCTTTACATTTTTAGTTACCATAGTGTGGAAACACAAATCGATTAATCTAAATTAAGAGGACTGGTTATAGTAGTAATTGTTTTCCAATCCCTGTGGAGATGATCTTATTTATCACTTTATTACTTGGAACGATCGGTGCACTTGCCGATTACGCAACAAGTTTTTGGCGCCGTTGCCGGGGATTGTGTTTTCAATATTACAAATAACCGTAGATTCTTAAGATTAGATTCCTATTTTTTTATTCTTTTTATCTTGTTTTGTGTTGTTCAGGTGCTACTAATAATTTTCTCTGATTTTTATGCGAGGTAGACTTCCGCCTAAAGACTTTGTAACAGATTCTGAAATTACAAGGACAGAAAAGCAATTAAGGAAGGCTGCTAGACAGATCATTTGGGAAGATTTGAAGCACATACCTTTACAACCAATTCAAGATATGGCAGAAAACAACAATGCTGGTCATGGACGAGGAGGAAATGCCAACAATCAACCTCCAAGACTGTTGAATACAATTCTGACTCCAGTATTCAATAGGGCCAATTCAAGCATAGTAAGGCCAAATGTGGGGGCCAACAATTTTGAACTCAAGCCATCATTAATTTCTTTGGTGGAAAGGGTTCAATTTTCTGGTGCTGATGATGAAGATCCACATGAGTTTATAGACCGATTCCTGATGGTCTGTGATACAACCAAACACAATGGAGTATCTACAGATGCTATCAGGCTCCGGTTGTTCCCTTTTGCTGTTAAGGGAAAAGCATTGAGGTGGATCGAACGACAGCCAGCAAACAGCATCCTTACATGGGAAGATTTGTCCAGCAAATTCTTTGATCATTTCTTCTCCATGGAGAAATATAATCAGCTGGTGAATGAAATCACAAATTTTTGCCAGCTGGAAGGAGAATCACTTTGTGCAACATGGAACAGATTCCAGGAACTTAACAGGAAGTGTGCACATTATGAAGGAGATGATGATAGAAAAGTGGCAATATTCTTCAATGGAATCACTCCAGAAACAAGGATGATAATAAATAGTGCTGCTGGAGGTTCTATTCGGGAAAGTACATCCGAGCAAGCTATTGATTTGATCAAAAAGCTTGCACGAAATGAGAATGAAAGTGTACTAGCTCCCATAAAAAGAGCAGTGATAAAACCAGCAGATAATGATGTAATATCATTGTCTAAAAAGTTTGACAGCTTGAGTGAGAAATTTGACAAGTTTCAAATGTCAAAGGTTCAAGCAACTCCTCTGGTTTGTGATAAATGCCAAGAAAGTCATGAATCCGACGAATGGCCTAATTCGTTGTCAGATGATTCACCTCAACAGGTGCAGGTGAATGGTATATGGTATGATCAGTGCCCTAAGCAGAATTTTCAGAGAAACCAGGATTTTCCTGGTGGTGGTAACAATAATTTTCAGCAGAGGACTCAAGGAGCTGGCATGGAGTTCAAATTCAATAATAATAATTATGCTCAATCTTCGCAGAATCAACAAAGAGAGCCGGCTGAGTGGGAAAAAGCTTTTGCTCAGATGGCTAAGGCTTCTAATGAGATGGCTCAACACACTAAAGCTTTTATGAAGGAGACTAGAGCCAACAATAAAAACACAAATGCTTCTATTAAGAACCTGGAGAATCAGATAGGCCAGCTGGCAAAGCAATTTTCAGAAAGAATTTCAGGTACATTTCCAAGTAATACAATTATCAATCCAAAAGAGGATTGCATGTATATTACAACTAGAAGCGGGAAAGTAGTGGCAACCCCAGAAAAGCCGAACACAAAGATGGAAGCTAAGAAGAAGCTTAAGGAGGTTAAGGAGCCAGAAAATGAAATTGAAAAACCCGTGGAAGAAGAAAAGCCAGTTGAGAAGAAGAAGTTTGAGCTGAGCCATGAATATGTGATGTCTCAAGCACCTTATCCAGCAAGGTTCAAGAAAGAGGCTTATAACAAGCATTATGACAGGTTTTTAGACATCTTCAAGAGGCTACACATAAACATACCTTTTGCTGAAGCTTTGTCTAGCATGCCAAATTATGCAAAGTTTATGAAGGACTTGTTGTCAAGGAAGCACAAACTACAGGAATGTCAAACGGTGACACTCACTGAGGAGTGTAGTGCTATTATTACCAAGAAGGTCCCGCCTAAGCATAATGATCCAGGGAGCTTCAATATCCCTATTGAAATTGGGAACAGAAAAATCAGCCGGGCATTGTGTGATCTTGGGGCTAGCATTAATCTAATGCCCCTTTCTGTTTGCAATTCCTTGGGGATTACCGAGTCGAAGCCTACTCAAACATCTTTACAACTTGCTGATAAGTCCTCAAGGAAGCCAAGCGGAATAATAGAAGATGTTCTTGTGAAGGTGGACAAGTTCATTTTTCCTGCTGATTTTGTGGTGTTGGATATGGAAGGAGGAGCTGCAATGCCTCTTTTGCTGGGTAGACCTTTCTTAGCAACATCCCGTGCACGGATTGATGTTGAAAATGAGAAGCTTGAACTAAGGATGAATGATGAGACTGTTACCATCAATGTCTTTGATTCTTTAAAACAGTCTTCTCACAAAGACGATTGTTTTAGTCTGGATGTCTTAAAGGAAAAGAAAAGTGTAGCAGTTGAAGTTCCTAGAAAAGCAGATGATGTCAAAGAAAATGGTGCCACGAAGGTGGAGTTGAATGAGTCTCCTAAAACTTTAAGAGATATCTTCTTGTGTAACAAGGTAGTGACTGAAGCACTGAAGGAAGAGGAGACTGAATTGAAAGACAAAGATCCATCTGCTCATACCAATAAAATTCTAAATGAGGATGATGACAAACATGAGAAGAAACCCCAAGGGAGGAGTCATCCTACAATGAAGAAGGTACTGAGAAAGGAGGTGATCAAACTCTTTGATAAGAGTTGGAAGAGACACCGGAAGCTAAAGTTTGACAAGAGACATAGAGATTCTATCTCTAAGAAGAATCAAAGCTTCAAAGAGTTTCTAACATGGCTCCATGGTTTGGGCCAAATCTGGGAATGGTGGCTCCAAACGCCAAGGCAACCAATACCACCAGATCCTCCATTTGCTGAGTCATCCCACGTTGCTGAGTGGGATGACATGGAGGGTTTGACTTTTTCTCCTTGCTGACGGAGATTTTGTACATTAGTTTATTTTTCTGTTTTGTATTTTAGTTAGTATATTTTTCTCTGATGTTTTAATGTGCGCATTATAGTCTCTTCTATATGCCACTGCTTGTTCCATTGTGCAGGTTTTCCTTCTTGTGGTTTAATTATTGTTGAGGACAACAATGCTCTAAATCTGGGAATGGTGGGCTTGCGCCTTAGAACTGCAATTCTTCTATCAGGGGAGATATCCTAACTCTTTTCATTTTCTTAGTTATTTTTTATAGTTATTTGGTGTGCCATTAAAAAAAATGTGTGTTTTGAACAAATCCCAGGTTTAAATGTGCTCATCTTGTTAATGTACATGATTAAATTCTTTGAATATATTGTATGACTTTCTGACATAACATTGCATAGGCATAATTAGATTGCATGATTGCTCGTTTGTCTGAATTAATATTGTGAAATTCTGATAATGTCTGAGGTCAATTTTCTTGAGTCTGCATTGATACCATAGCTGTGAGGTTTTGAGCCTAAACACTGAAATTTTTGTTGAGAGGTCTCACTGTTGTAATACTCTAGAACTTGATTTGTTTCTCTATTATGCATGCATTGATTGATATGATAAAGGCATTTTGTTCTTAATTGCTATTGGCCAAAATAACTCACCTGTATGAGATTTTCCCTTGCTAGCCCTTTGAGCCTGAACTTAATTCTTGATAAATGACCTGTGGCCTGATTGATGGCTTAGCCTATATCCATTTTTCGTGACTTACCTTGATTGAGATTGAATCATTGAATGTGTTGAAAATAAAATAAAGAAATTGAGGTAAGCTCCACAAAGGTCAAGTGATTAAGGGATAACAAAAAAAAAAAAATCATCTATGCCCTTATAAAAAAAAAAGGAAAAGAGTAAAAGGTGGGCTGGAAGGAATTAATTCCCGAAATTCTGTGGGAATGTTAGTGATTCAAAAATCATTGAATTGAATGTGTTAAAGTGAAATAATATCAGTTTTCAATCTCGTTGTTGTTTGAGCTACTATCCATATATTCCTACCCTGTTACCCCGGCCAAGTTACAACCTGTGAAGTCCTTTTGATCAATTAATGCATGTGTGTGATTCTTCATTTTTAAGAATTTTTTAGAATATGATCAAGCCTATGGTAGTGTTATAGCTTTGAGTGATTGAGTGCTCATTATACCCTTAAACACTGAGTGTTGAGTGAATATTATTTATCTGTGTGAGGGGTAACCAATGTAGACTTGTATCTCTAAGAAGCTGATGACATTATTGGGAGTTTATGATGTTGAGTCAGGCATGCATGGCATATTGTGTCTGAGAGTATCTCTGGAATGTTATGTTGGATTAATTAAATATGTCCTGGACTGAGTCTTTTACATTGCTGGGGACAGCAACGTTTAAATCTGGGAATTATTTGATATGCGATCAGCATATAAGGAATTGTAAGATAAAAAGAGGAAGAATGTTACTTAATCTGATGCAAGAAAAGGGCAAAATCACTGTTAATTTGTCAAATATCTTAATCTGAAGTTATATACTGATTTTAGGTTGATTTCATAGGAGAAATGCACAAATTAGAGCTGAAAAGGACAAAGTGAAACTAAAGGCCCACGCTACGAGCGTGGGAATGGCGCTTGCAGCATCAGAGGATCGCGCAACTGTTGAATTCAGATTTTAAATTCGAAATTTGAATTCAAATTTATTTTAATTAAATCTTTCCGTTAAACGTTTCTGTAATAAATTCATACTTTAATATTTCCGTTATAACGTTTATGTAATAAATTGTAAGGTTTCCGTTATACGTTTCGTCAGAAGGGCAATCTTGTAATTTCACGCTCACAGCAAAAAAAAAGAAGAAAGTGACTCAATCAATGCATAAAAGAAGACCTAAAATCCCACGCTCACAGCGCGGGAATGGCGCTCAGAGCGTGGGAAGAAGAAAATTGGCAGAAGGTCCCGCGCTGAGAGCGCGAGATCCGCGCCATCAGCGTGGGAGGCGCGAAAGGATGGAAATTCAAATTTCACATTTTAGGTCAAAGTCTCTTATAAAAAGAGACTCAACCCTTGAAGAAGAGACATCTGAGAATACACCACAAAACCTAGAGGAGCAGATCCGGCTGAAGGAGGAAGGCGTTCTTCGTGTTCGTTATTCCTTTCTTGTACTTTTCTTCTATTTTATTTTCAGTTCATGTTGAAATCAGATCAGCGATCATGATGTTGATTGGCTAGATCTATTGCTGTAGTTAGGGTCACGAACCCTTGTGAACCCCTGATACAATGGATTGAGTTTTTATTGATAGATTTATCGTTTGAATTTCGTTCTATTCTGATCGTATTGTTATTGTTATTATTAGATCCGATCAATCTAGTAAGTAATAATAAATCTGAGGATTAGGGCCAACAAGAGGGATCTGAGGTCTTTAATCCAGAAAGGGGATAGAACGACGGTATGAACATGATCTAGGGATAGACATGATTCATATTGTAGATGTTTTAATTATCGATCTTTATGCTTGATCTCATATAGGGCACCTCAAGGAATTAGGGTTCTATATGAGATTAAAGGGTTAATTCCTCAAGGGATTGAGAATTAACTATTGATACCTTTATCTGATAATTATCTAATTTCACGATTTATATATTAATATTTAACTTAATCCAGAGTAAAAGGTGGGGATCATCGGTGAGTGTTCTCTAACTGCAGCATTTTTCGAGTGGTGGACCAACCTTTCTCACATCTACGAGATGCAGGGCCATGTGATGACGTGGCCATTCTTCGAGGAAAGCTTTCTGGGTCAGTACTTTCCATATGACTCTCAAGAAAGGAAACAGGGAGAGTTTGACCGCTTGGTACAGGGCTCGTTGTCTGTCGACGAGTACCTGGCCAAGTTTAATGAGCTGGTGAAGTTTTCACACTTCAGGATGGCGAGGCCTACTCCTACATTCTTGGCTGCTAAGTTCCGGAGGGGACTTAATGAGGACATTGCCGGACATCTTGCTGGTTCCGCTTCGAGAGACTTCGGGGCGTTGGTACAGCAATACCGCGACATTGAGGACTACTGTCGTGCGAGTCTGGCCAAGAAGGCCAAGATTGAGGTGCCACAGGGTACCGGCGGTTCCGCTACTTGGAAGAACCGAAATTTTGCAAACAAGGGCAAGGGCAAACAGTTGGCGGCTAAGCAAGCGCCAAATCAGTTTAGAAAGACTGCTACTCAGGGGAACGCAGCTAGACCTCCTGCTCCCAGATGCTCGGGATGCGGGAAGTCACACTTTGGACCATGTTCTACCGGTCAGCTGATTTGTTTCCAGTGTGGCAAGGAGGGCCACTATTCCAGAGATTGCCCGACGGCGAGAGTTGCTGCAGTGCAGGCTGTGCCATTGCAGATGGTTCCTACTGGGGCACCAGCAGTGCCACCTACCACGGGGCGTGTGTATACGTTGGATCGTCAGCAGTCGGACAGAGCTCCGAACCTTGTCAGAGGTACTGTTACCATTGGTGGTTCAGCTATTGATGTGCTGTTTGATTCCGGGGCAACGCACTCTGTTGTTGCTACCCCTATTGCTGTGGGGCTTGAGTTGCCCAGTGATGTGCTTTCTCCACCGATGCGGGTGACCACCGCTGTAACAGCCCGTGTTAACCCGGATTGTTAACATACTATCGTATTAAGCCACGCTTAATTAAAATGCGGAATAACTTTTTTCTTTAATTCGATTATGACGTCATTAACCTTAGCCAACTTGATTACTTAATCAACTTCATAAAATACTGCCTGTATGTAAATTGCAAGACAACTAACTGGAATACCTCATATATAAATAATAAGGGAGTATCTAAAACCACAGGACTACAACACGTAGTCTGGGTCAAAATCCTGATACTTTAATTACAACAGCAATTTAAAAGACAATAATCAAACCATGTGGCATGGACAAACCCCATGCTCACCAAATAAGGCAACAATGCCCAATCAACAGTCTCAACATATTAATATAGATAAAGCGGAAAACATAACAGCAGTCAGCATATCATCATATCAACTCAGCTCGGGCCTCCTGCCGCCAGAGCCCTCAACATTACCTGATCCTGAAATAAGCGTCCCCAAACGTGGGGTGAGATCTCTAACAAGAAATCTCAGTAAGACAAGGGGTCCTCAAGGAGTTTCCACCCCAAGCTCACTTACATGTGTAATATAAGTTCAAAAACAGTATTTACAATATAAGTTCCAAAACTATGCGATGCAACAATTAATCATGCCATGTGTGTTTATCAAATCTACTGGCCAGAGAAATGTAGGAATACGTCTATACCTACATGAGTACCAGGACGCTACCTGTACCTCACACACAGCCTCACCATCTTGCATGTACTACATACTCAGGCTTACCGTATAGGTGGACACCACATGCATCTCATAAAAGCACATTGCACATAAATAGCTCAACAGCATTTCCAAAATATTAAAGCATGTAACACAGCATGCATAAACCCATCCCCATGGGACATGGTGGAACAACAAAATGGCTAAACCGAGGACACGAAAGCTTACCTTGCAAGCTAGCTATCCAAGCCAAGAGTCCAACCACTCACAAGTCCACAAACAGCAGTATCACAATCTGATATGGACCAATAATACATCAATATTTATGTATCACAAACATACAACTTAAAGACTACGCCTTTCCTTTACGTTTTACGTCTTAAGGCTTCCATCAAAGCCATAAGTCCTTAATCATATGATTCAGACTTAGTTCATTAATTACAGAAGTTCAACTTCCTTAAACTTGGGTCCACACACACCCACTAGCTTACTGTTCACACAGCACGGCTACTGTTCTGTGAGAACCCAGGATATCCGGATATCAGAAGGGACATATCCGGATATGCCATATCCGGATATCATACTGGACATATCCGGATATGTCATATTCGGATACCCAGGTCCCATATCCGGATATCAATATCCGGATACCATATCCGGATACTGATATCCGGATATCTGCTCGACAAATATCCGGATATCTCACGACAGAATGCAGTTTCTGCATTTCGTGAATATCCAGTCCAAAGATCCAACTTTTAACACATGTACACGTTAAAGCATGCATTTTTAATCCATTTTAGGTTCATACTCATTATACCCTCTTGTTTACTCATTAAACATGGCCAAGACATCAACTTTAAGCATCAAAACTTAAGATCAAAGGTGAGGGAACTTACCAAAGCTCAAAACAGAGCAAGGTGTGCTCTTGGAGCTCTCCCAAGACACTTCAAACTCAGCCTAAGTAGGAGCACGAAAATGACAACACAAAGGTGGGTTCTTGCACCACAAGATGGCTCCTTGGCACCACCAATGCTAAGCCAAAGGTTCAAGTCACTCAAACTCACCAACTCAGCCCACTAACCTCACACACAGCAGCTGAAACTCAGCCAAGAACACTCCTTTCACTCTCACAAGGATGATCACAAGTGTTTATGAAGAGGAAAGGGAAGGAACCAAGCAAAAAGGGGAAGACTTGGCTTCAAGAATGGTGAGGAAGGCAATGGAATGGTGCCTCACACCTTCATGCAGCAGCCACTCACGTAGGGAAAGAATGTGTCTAGGGTTTTGTGCCCTTAATGGGTCTATTTATAGGCACAAGGCCACACACGCGCAGTACTAGCCTTAATAGCAAAGTAAAAGATCTTGATCCCAAACTTTGGAATCTAGACCTACACATTTTTCTAAGATTTGTCATATTTTTATTTTATTTTTCGGAGCACCTTTCCGGTACGCGCTTTTCCATAGCCAGTATCAGTTCTGGCATCAGATTACGTTATTTTGACTTGAAACTTGTTTTACAAGTCCTACATAATATTCTAGTAATTATCATGCATTCGTTATAATTTTCCGGGATACTTTTCCTGTATGCATTTATACCGAGTAGCAGAACCGGTATCTGCGCTTTTCTTCCGAAAAGCGACTTTCAGCATTCTTACCCACTAATTGTAATTATTAAAGCCTCAAAATAATTATTAGGGTCAATTATGAAATTATTTCTTAATTAACATAATTAATTCACTAATTACCTTAATTAGCGGTGCGGGTTCTTACATTCACCCCACCTTTTTAAGGATTTTGTCCTCAAAATCAGAAACATACCTGTCTCGAAAGTCGGGATACTGTCGGAGAAGCTCATCCTCTCGCTCCCACGTGCACTCCTCGGGACTACGCCCAGTCCACTGCACCTTGACCATCGGAATGATCTTGCTCCTAAGCTGTTTCTCGTCTCGATCGAGAATCTTGAGTGGTCCGACGGGAGTCTTTAGGTTCTCCCGAACCTCCACATCATCCGGCTACACCACGTGCGAAGGGTCTGCTATGTACTGTCGAAGCTGAGACACGTGAAACACGTCGTGGATGTTGGCTAGGTTCGGAGGTAAGGCGAGTCGATAGGCAACAGGTCCTACTCTACCAAGGATCTGGTAGGGCCCAATGAACCGAGGGCTCAACTTCCTCACTCCGAGTGCCCGTCCAACACCGGTGACAGGTGAAAGTTTCACAAACACGTGCTCACCCTCACTGAACTCCAGTGGTCGATGCTTGACATCATAGTAACTTTTCTGGCGATTCTGCGCCTGCTTCAACTTTTCGCTGATCATCTGGATCTGTATGGTAGTATCTTGGACAAAGTCCAAGCCAAATAACTCTTTATCTCCAACCTCAGACCAGTAGGTAGGAGTCCGACACCTCCTACCATACAGCGCCTCATAGGGTGCCATGCCCAGACTAGCATGAAAACTGTTGTTGTACGAAAATTCTACCAATGGAAGGTACCTATCCCATGCTGATCCCTGCTCCAACGTGCAAGCTCTCAACATGTCCTCCAATGTCTGGATGGTCCGCTCAGTCTGTCCGTCAGTCTGAGGGTGATAGGCGGTACTCAATCTCAACTGCGTACCAAAAGCCTCCTGCAGCGCCTCCCAGAACCGAGATGTGAACTTCGGGTCCCTATCACTGATGATACTCTCGGGCACCCGTGAAGCCTCACAATCTCGCGGACGTATAGTTTGGCCAACTGCTCTGTAGTGAAGCTCACCTTCACTGGAAGAAAATGGGCAGACTTGGTCAATCTGTCCACAATAACCCAGATAGAGTCACAACCAGCCTGAGTCTTAGGCAATCCCACCACGAAGTCCATGGAAATACTCTCCCACTTCCACTGTGGAATTTCAAGAGGTTGAAGTTTACCAGACGGTTTCTGGTGCTCGATCTTCACTTTTGACATATCAAACACTTGGACACGTAGACCGCTATGTCCTTCTTCATGCCCGGCCACCAAAAATTTCTCTTTAAGTCCTGGTACATTTTCGTAGCACCAGGGTGGATAGTGAACCGGCCCTTACGAGCCTCT
>JAVKPL010012681.1:0-62872 GCA_032173675.1 Gastrolobium villosum
TCTTTGGGTTTTAAGTACTTTGTTACTTTTATTGATGATTATTCCCGATGTACTTGGTTATTTTTAATGAAAAAGCGGTCTGAGTTGTTTTCTATTTTTCAGTTATTTTATAATGAAATAAAAACTCAATTTGGTATTCCTATTCGTACTTTTCGTAGTTATAATGCATGTGAGTACTTATCTCATCAATTTCAACAATTCTTTTCATCTCATGGCATTCTCCATCAAACATCTTGCCCTCATACACCTCAACAAAATGGTGTAGCCGAGCACAAGAATCACCATCTGGTTGAAACCACTCGTGCCTTATTAATTTATGGTAATGTTCCATACACATTCTGGGGTGATGCTATACTTACTGCATGCTATCTCATTAATCGTATGCCATCATCTGTTCTCAATCATAAGGTACCTCACTCTATTTTATTTCCCCATCAAGCTTTATATCCTTTAACTCCACATGTGTTTGGTTCTACGTGTTTTGTTCATCATCTTGGTCCGGGTTTGGATAAATTAGCTCCCAAGTCTCATAAATGTGTTTTTCTGGGTTATCCTCGGTCTCAGAAGGGTTACTGTTGCTATTCTCCCACTTTACGTCGATATTTTATCTAGGCGGATGTCTCCTTTTTTGAATCAATTCCCTTTTTTGGATCCTCTACTACTCCTGTGGATACTGATTCTGTACAACCGTCCTTCTCAGGTGACCTTCTTTACCTTCCGTCTTTACCCGTCAATGTTTCTGACTCTCCTTCTACCACCTCTTCTGTTGATGAGATCGAGCCTAGTTCGTCAGATGTATCTGTGGACTCACATTCAACTGCATCTCCTCCCACGGCTTCGGTCCCACCTTCGGATAGTGACATTCCCATTGCTCTTCGTAAGGGTACTCGTGATACTCGTCCTCCGGCCAGGTATACAGTCAATCTCAGTTATCATCGTCTTTCTCCATCATATTTTGCTTGCCTTTCCTCTTTGTCCTCTGTATCTGTCCCTAAGACTACAGGTGATGCACTTTCACATTCGGGATGGAGACAAGCTATGATTGATGAAATAAGTGCTCTTCATCATAATGGTACATGGGATCTTGTACCTCTTCTTTCTGGAAAATCTGTGGTTGGTTGCCGATGGATTTATGCTGTTAAGGTTTGGACCTGATGGTCAAGTGGATCGTCTTAAAGCTCGCTTGGTGGCGAAGGGTTTCACTCAGGTCTTTGGCTTGGATTTTATTGATACTTTTTCTCCTGTGGCAAAAATGTCTATTGTTCGCCTTTTTATTGCCATGGCTGCTATTCGCCATTGGCCTCTCTACCAACTGGATATCAAGAATGCTTTTCTTCATGGTGATCTTGAGAAAGAAATTTATATGGAGCAACCTCCTGGATTTGTTGCTCAGGAGCCAGGACTTGTTTGTCGTCTTCGTAAGTCTCTCTATGGCCTCAAACAATCTCCAAGAGTTTGGTTTGGTAAATTTAGTAGTGTTGTTCAACAATTTGGCATGACTCGGAGTGCAGCTGATCATTCTCTCTTTTATCGTCATTCTGCTTCTGGTTCTGTTTATCTGGTGGTATATGTGGATGATATTGTCATCACAAGCAGTGATCAGCATGAGATCACTCGATTGAAACAACACTTATGTCATCATTTTCAGACTAAGGATCTTGGGAAACTTCGATACTTCTTAGGAATTGAGGTGGCCCAATCTAAAGCTGGTGTTGTGATATCTCAGAGGAAATATGCTCTGGATATTCTTGAAGAAACTGCTCTGTTAAATTCAAAGTCTGTTGATACTCCTATGGATCCAAGTATCAAGCTTCTACCAAATCAGGGGGAGCCCTTTTCAGATCCTGAGCAGTATAGAAGATTGGTTGGAAAATTGAACTACCTCACAGTCACTCGGCCTGATATTTCCTTTGCAGTTAGTGTTGTCAGTCAATTTCTCAATTCTCCATGTCAAGAACATTGGAATGCAGTCATTCGTATTCTTAAGTATATCAAGGCATCTTCAGGGAAAGGCCTTGAATATGAAGATAAAGGTCATGATCAAGTGGTTGGGTACTGCGATGCTGATTGGGTTGGTTGTCTAGCTGATAGGAGATCTACTTCTGGGTATTGTGTCTTTGTTGGAGGCAACTTGATTTCCTGGAAAAGTAAGAAACAAAGCGTAGTTGCCAGATCAAGTGCTGAAGCAGAATACCGCTCCATGGCGACTACTACTTGCGAGCTTATCTGGCTTAAACAACTTCTCAGAGAGCTTAAGTTTGGAGACATTGGGCAGGCAACTCTCATTTGTGATAATCAAACAGCTCTACACATTTCATCAAATCCAGTGTTTCATGAAAGAACCAAACATATAGAAATAGATTGTCACTTTGTTCGAGAAAAGATTCTTACTGGTGAGATTAAAACTAGCTTTGTACCCTCTAATGAGCAATTAGCAGATGTGTTTACAAAATCTTTGAGGGACCCTCGAATAGAGTTTATTTGTAACAAGCTTGGTGCATATGACCTATACGCTCCAGCTTGAGGGGGAGTGTTGTAAATGATAGTTTAGAATAGTAGTATAGAAGTCCCACATCGTGTATATCTGTTTGTATTTTCTTTCTTTTTAGTTATATAATAGACTCCGCTGTGTAGTTGATACACACAGTATTATTTTCAAATGTTCCTCTCTTCTCTTTCGATATTCAACATATATATATATATATATATATATATATTGATATAAAACCAATAATTTATTCTTAGTTTATTAACCAATCTATGTAACGTGGTCATTATTAATCGGTACAAAAATGGTGTAAAAAATTTAGTGTAATAGTGCCACATATTTTATTCCAAATCAAAAAGTTTTTTTTGATGAAGACAACATATTGGTGTATAAATCACATAATAAATATTATTTTATGGCAGACTCAAAAAAATGTCATTGTGAATTTTGGAGTTGAGTCTTATGTATTTGGTGGCAAACTAAATAAGTCACCATGTTAAAACAATTAATTTGACTTCATGTAACCTATTTTTAACGAAAGTCTCCAATATGCAAGAGACAAACAACCAAACACTTTTTTTTTTTTTGGAAAATAATAATATATTTGAGATTGACCTATAAATTAGGATGTAATTATGAAATGCTTTTTTTTTTGTGCAACATTGCGGGATTTAATTATGTTAAAAAAATCAAAACGTTCATAATGTATCAGGTAATATTAAAATATTCTAGAGAATTTTTTTACATTAATTTTTTCTTATATTCTATTATTTATTTCCTTATTTTTGACTATATTAAATTGCAACAAGTTTGCATCCATTTTAAAATGCAGTTCCAATGAGGGGCTAGTATACAGGGCCGTACCCCGAGGGTAAGGTGACTGGAGGAGGTTGAATGGGGATACTACCAAAAAAAAATGCAGGTATGCAGGTATACACAATTTTTACAGAATTTTTGCATGGGAATTTTATGCAGGTATGTTCGGTGAGAGAGAGCACGTCAGATGAGAGGAGGTTTTCTGTAGGTACAGGTACAAAGAAGAGGTTGCATTTGAGGGCGGAGAGTAGGGAGGATAGGGCAACGTGGGTGGAAGCAATGATGGCTGTGAAGGACATGTATCCTAGAATGCCAAATACAGAGATTATGTCTCCTGTTATGTCCATGGTGATTTCAACTGACAAGTTGAGGCAGAGGCTTTTACAGGAGGGTGTGAATGAGGCTGCTATTAGGGAAAGTGAGGACATCATGAGAGCTGAGCTCTCCCAAATGCATAAACATGTTGTAGCCCTTAAGCACAAGCAGTTGCTACTAATGGATACTCTGCGCCATTTAGAGGTACTTCATGAGGCCATGACCATTTTGATGTATGATTTCTAATTTCTAAGTATAAATGTATGATGATGATGGTTAATATTATACTTGCTTCAATTAATCCATTGTCTCTTCTAGGAAGAGAAGGTTGACTTGGAGAACACCCTTATTGAAGGTCAAAGGCAATCAAAGGATGAAGGGGATTCCTATCTATCAACGCATGAAGAATATAGTGGTAAGTTAAAAGCATACTTTATTCTGTGTCTCTACCTAGGTTAGGTAGTACATGCATGTAAAAAATTGGCAGTGTTATTTGAATGGATCTGATTAAAAGGGGGCGAATCCGAGCAGTGGTAAAGTTGCTTCTTCATGACTGAAATGTCATGGGTTTGAATTCAGGAAACAGTCTCTTTGCAATTATGCAAGGATAAGACTGTATACAAAGGTTATCTCCACCCCACACTCGCTAGTCGGGTTTAATGGGAAGTGATTTTTTATTTGAATCGATCTGATTGAAGCTTTTTAACTAGCACATCTTAAATTATTTTTTACTGTTTTATTATATGACAGATGGAAGTGCTAGTGATTACTCTGATGAGCACGACAGGCATGATCACTCTGATGATGACCATGATGCATTCTTTGATACATGTGAAATTCTGTCAACATGTTCTGTTAGAAGTAATGGATCTGAGCATGAGGAGACTAGTCCAATAGGCAAATATGATGCAAAGTCTCCTATAGGATCCGTTGGATTTAACTATCCTCATATCAAATGACGAAAGAAGTTGCCTGATCCTGTTGAGAAAGAATATGGAGTTGGTCTTTGGTCAATAATAAAAGATAATATGGAAAGGATCTTACAAAAGTTTGTCTTCCGGTTTACTTTAATGAACCTCTATCCTCATTGCAGAAATGTTTTGAAGATCCGGAGTACTCTTACCTTCTAGACCAAGCTTATGAATGGGGTAAAATGGTTAGTTTATATATTTGCAAAATATTGCTATGTAATGTAGTTATTGGCATAATTCACTAATTGTTGTAGCCTAAAGTTTTAAGAACTCTTCCGTAATACATCTCTCACATTCATGGTACTTATGCTCAGGGAAACAGTTTAATGAGGGCACTACATGTGGCTGCATTTGCGGTTTCAGGGTATGCTAGCACCAGTGGTAGAAGTTGCAAACCATTTAATCCACTATTGGGTGAGACATATGAGGCAGAGTATCCAGACAAAGGCATCCGCTTTATCTCCGAGAAGGTACAATTTTATATCATGCTGCTGATGAAAAATCGTCCATTTATAAAGACAACATCTACTACTTGTTGAAAAAGAAAAGCAAAATATCCAACATAATATCTACTGGGTAATCTAATACTAATAGTTGGTCAATTCCAATTTGTTGATTTCTTTACTAAAAGAGGACTCATAGGATGGATGAGTTTGTTTATTTTTTTTTAATTTCCGTTAGAGTTTATATTATAATTTATTTCAATATAAGTAAACTATCCAAAGCACATAATTTGGCTTAGTTCAAACTCTCTTCTGTTATCTTCCTTTTCTAAAAACATTCATGTTATTATGTTAAAAAAGTTGTACTCAAATCTCACTTATCTGAAGTCATAAATTACTGCCATCTTCTTTTTACTCTCCTGCTTTTTTCTTTACTTTAGCAGCTCACTTTCCTCTCTCCCACTCCATTCCTTTTTGTTTGTTGTTGATGATAATTGCATTAGACAATTAAGATTGCCAAGTAATGGACTACTTGTTTTAGCTTGTTGAAGGTCTCATACACCAGTTTGACTGAAGCAGAAAAAATTGCTGCTAACTCAGAAGCTAAATTTTGGTATTTGCTGCAATACAAATCTAAATTAAAGAAGCCTTAATTTGAATTTCAACTGACTTGTATCAATGTCACTATTTGTTCTGAATCCTTTGATTCCCTTTAAATCAAGCCTGGTTGTAGTTTTTTCAACATTTCTTCTATCTTGCTGAATCAAATGAATTCACGTTCTCCATTTCAGTTAGATATGTGCAGATTTTATTTTTATTATATACTATACACATAATTTTTTCTGTTAACTATAGTCCATAGATAAGTTATGTAATTTATGCTCTCTGATTTAAGTTATGTTCCAGGTTCACGGCATATTGGAAGATAAGAAAGGTAGAACAGTGGCAAATCTATTTGGGAAGTGGGATGAGAGCTTGTATTGTGTAATTGGAGGCAATTCTAGTAAAGAAAAAGAGTCTAATGTAGCATCAAAACCACAACTTCTGTGGAAGCGGAGCCCGCCACCCGAACACCAAACAAGATATAACCTTACACAATTTGCCATTACACTGAATGAAATCACACCTGGACTAGAGGTAACTGATTTTATATTGATTCAAAAGGCTGTGTTTTTAGTGCCCCTTTGGATAGGCTTTTAATCCTAAAAAAGTAGTTGTTTTTTTTTTTCAATAAAAATCTTTTTGAAAATTTTTAGATGTTTGAATAACAACTTTTTAAAAAAGCAAAATTTAAAATAAAAGTTAAAATGCTGCTTTGTTTTTTAGTTAGTAGTTGGTTGCTTTTGAAAAAAGCATAAATTAAAAGATAATATAATTTTTTTGTGTGGAAAATAAGATAATATAAATTTTTAAAATACAATTTTAACGTGATCCTATCATATATATTTTATCTCTCATTATCCCATGATCATGCTATTTTATCTCTTTTTTATTGTAATTTTATATATAAAAGTGCCCTTTGTTTATTTTAACATCCAAACAATTTTTTTATATAAAAGTCATTTTCAGATCATACATCCAAACATAAAATAACTTTACCTTTTAAAAAAAGCAATGCATGAAAAGCAATTTTTTTTTTTAAAGGTCATCACAAAACCCCATGGAGCATGATAAGAGTCCTATATATGTGGTTAGCACTGACATCTTGAGTTAACAAACAGGAGAAGTTGCCTCCAACAGATTCGAGACTAAGACCTGATCAAAGGTGTTTGGAGAATGGAGAGCATGAAATGGCCAATTCTGAGAAGTTGCGGCTGGAACAAAGACAGCGGCAGGTACAATACAATACAATTGTTGCATCTGAAATTTCATTGGTTCCTGTCCTGTAATGAGATGCATTATGCATTATGCTTCATTTCATTAATAAAAAGCCTTACCATATTAATAATATATAATTTGCAGGCACGGATGATGCAAGAAAGGGGTAGGAAACCAAGGTGGTTTGCTAAGGGAAGTGAAGCATACTAATTACCGTTATGTTGGTGGATACTGGGAAGCTAGAAAAAAGCAAGTTTGTCATGACATTTTTGGCCAACTCTCTACTCATACTGATTTTAACCCAACTCCATAAAATAATTGTCTTATGTTGCACACTCATATAATTTTGTGTCTTTTTTTTCCTTTTTTTATTAAAAAAAATTGTGAGCCTCACAACTTTATTTCACTTTGACATAAAATTAATAACTCCCAAATTAAATCTACTAAATGAGTTCAGAAAAAAAAAAAAAAAGGAAAATGTTGCACAAGAGAAAACTCGATTGACTGGAATCTTGTTTGCACCTGACTATACAATTTTTAGGGGAAAAAATAGCTAATATTACTTTAGATAATTTTGTCTAATATTCACCAAAATGACATTGTTTTGAGATTGAAAAATAAAAAAATTAGAATGATAAATATTATTATAACCCACAAATAAATTAAAATTACAAACACACCATGATTTCTACCCAAAATAACATCGTTTCGGTAAATCTTAAACAAAGTTATCTAAAATAATTAAAAAAAAAAAAAAACGAACCCAATTTTTATTGCGTGGATACATGGGTTAGTTGTTGAGTTCTCCTTGACGAGCATTAAGAAACTAGAGAGAAGACTAGTCTTTATATAGCAGCAGCCAAAACATTAAGCGGCTATGCCCGTGATCCTTAAGTTTGATGTAGTTCACAAGCGCACAAAGTATACAAAATCGAATTTCACATGATCGTGGATTCGTGGTGTAAGGACAAATAACATAGGTGACAAAGGTTACTGCTATATTCTAGGTCTATGCATGCACCTAATTTCTTGTGTAGTAACATGGAATCAAATCTAATACAATCTAATGCAATTTATTTTCTTCTCTTGATTGTGAAATATAAACAATTTTAAATTAAATTATTTATTCAAAATGTATATTTTTATAACGTATACTTAGAAAAAAAATACTTTGCAACATGATAACGGCAGGTCTAGAATTCTTTTAGGTGGAAAAAGTATACATGCAATTAATAAAAATTCTCATTAATTAATGTCTTCAAATTTCATTTTTATTATTTACAAAAAAATTTAAGAAGCATAGAATAACTATAGATAACGTTTTAATTGAGTTATATAAAAACCTGGAAAATTAAAATTTCATTTTGATATAATATTCAGCTCAGTTATAAATAATTTGATGCCTATATAACACAATTGGTTAATCATACATGGATGATTTTAGTATTTATTACTCTAGAGAAATATTGCCGACTACAAGAACCTGACTAAGAATGTTAAACTTTAATTAAAAAATATATATATATATATTGACACCGAGTAATACAGCAACAAGAAAAGCAGAGAGATGTCAAACTCGTTGTTAATATAACATTATCCGGAAAAAAATACTATGACTTTAAATAGACTTTTTTTTTGGTCAACTATCTAAAGAGCAAAAGCTGTAAAAAAAATGGATACTACGACCTCGAACAAGAAATGGAAACTATTTCTTCTTATTTATTTCTTTTTTATGTAATTAGTCTAAAATTAACGTGATGCGGAATCATAATCACACACTTGTCGTTACTATATGTAAAGCGCCTGCAGAAATGATTTTACCATATATATAACTTATCATTAAAAATGATCAACTAAATCAACTCTTATTGACTTCTAACTTTTCTTTTTTACTTTTGGTCGCACAAATTTATTTATTTCTACTTACATTCTAAAGAATCACTCTCTTGCATTTTATTGCAAATTAAATTCTTGAGGACAATAGTAACTGTATCATGACAGAAAAATGATGACTTTGTTTATATTATTTGTAAAGGATTTATTTGTTATAAATTCATTATGTTGCAGAAAAAAGTAACAGTTCAATTTTTACTTCTTCTTTTTTTTTTGGTGAAACACAGTTCAACTTTATATTGCGTAAAAAATTCATTTCTATATGAATCTTAAAAAAAAAATTCTTTATAAATATACCATAAAATATTATTCAATACGCAATTACTTGATAAAAAATGAAGTATTTGTGAAATATATTTATGATGATATATTATGCATGTTATGCCAACTGTCCCTTCTTACGATCAAAGTGATTGAAGAATGTTACAAAAAAAAGTATGGTTGATATTATTTTATTTCTTCGAGGGTTACAAAATAAAATGGAATTGTATGAAATTTGCTTGGTTGATAATTTGATGGCGCATGAAATGTGGCCGACAATTATCACATATCAAAGTGACCAATGAAACCCAACGTTATGGGACACAGCAGTACATAGGGGAGGTCAAAACGGGTGGACACAACACGAATCTGACACGACACGAATACATCAACACGAACACGACACAAATTCTTATTCGTGTCAAAATCATCAACACTGACACGACACGGATTTTTTGCGGGTTGACACGACATGACACGAATAACACACAAAATAGGGGTCTAAATTGACAAAAAAAATTTAAAAAAATGTTCAAAGTTAAAAAAATAAAAAAATAATAATAAGAAATAAAAAAAATTAAAAAAAAATGGGCCGACACGAACACAAATACCTCAACACGAACACGACACAAATTTTTTACGTGTCATTTTTTCAAACACTACATGGATTTTTTTACAGGTCAACCTATCACAAATTCTCGTGTCGTGTCACGGGTCGACCCATGTGTCATAACCTATATTAACACCCCTACGAGTACACCACTTTGCCCTTCTCTCCAATAACATCACGTTTGAACTGCATTTTTTATTTTTTATTTTTGTAATCTTTGAACTGCATTTTAAAATGGATCCAAATTTGTTGCAATTTAGTATATTCAATTCCCCTAAAATATACGACCGTAACAGGTAAACAATGGATTTTTTTCTTCAAAAACTATTTTTTTTTTATATAAAATGAACTTCTGGTAAAAAATATGTTTGGATGCCAGTTAAAAAAACATAAATCATAAAAAAAGTTAAAAAATTATTTTTTTTGGACGTTAAAATTTTTTCCTTTTAAAAAGCATAAGTCAAAAAGTATTTTTTTTTGGAGATAAAATAAAATATTTTTTAAAAATCTAAATAATTTTATTTTTTGTAAAAAGTACTTCTAAAATAAGAAGAATATAAAAATAATTTTTTTAGAAGCTCATCCAAAGCACCTATAGTGCTCCTAAGGAGTTATAATTAATTTTTAAAAAAATTAAGTTTGGAAATACTATTGTAATATTGTTTAAGTGTATATGATAAGAATTTAGGTAAATAATTAAGGGCGTTGCAGTTCTGCTGCGGTAGAAGTGAAGTCATTCTTGCATATAGTAAAGGGAAAACATTTTCGCATGTCGTAAGAGAGTTGTTTTCTCCTATTAGTGACCCTTCGATTTTTGTGCAATATTTTCTTTTATTTTTTTATTGTTTAATAGATGTGGACCCCACATGAGATGTGTCTACAATATGAGAGAATTTTCTCATGCGACATAAGAAAATCGAAACCCTATAGTAAAATGGTGGGCTTCACCTTCCTAAAAAAAAAAAGTTTTGAAATTGATGTCTCCTGCAACAAAAGAAGACAATCTTTATTTTTGCCAATAATTAATAAGGAAGCAAAAGAATATCAAGTTTGCTTTTTATGCAATTACTGCAGATAAATTATCTGCAGTAAATTTAATACGACGTCGTTTTGGGACAAAAATCATGATATTTTTGTAATTTTAATTTATTTCAGGATTATTATAATCTTTATAATTATAATTATTTAATTTTTCAATCCCAAGATGACATCATTTTGGGTGTAAATGCAAATAATTTATTTGCAATAACTGCACAAATATTATTCTGATCATATTGATGTGATTCAAAAAATTAAATATTAATCCATATCACTCAAAAATAAGGAAATAATAAAATATAATAAAAAAGTAATCTAAAAAATTCTCTAGAATATTTTAATATTACATGATACATTACGAACGTTTTGATTTTTTTAGCATAATTAAATTCCGCAATTAAAGCATTTTACAATTACATCCTAATTTATAGCTCAATCTCACATATATTATTATTTTTACAAAAAAAAAAAAAAAGTGTACGGTTGTTTGTCTCTTGCATATTGGAGACTTTGGTTAAAAGTAGCAGGTTAAATGAAGTCAAATTAATTGTTTTAACAATGTACTAAAAATTCGTGGTTAAACTCTTGCATTAAGCATGAAATATGTATGATTTGCTCCTATTCATGAAATGTCATTCGCAAAAAGTTGTTGACCACAATATTTGATTGCTCCACATTTTTTTTAACAAAAAGTCACGAAACAGAGTTTCACATTTCTTTGCATCACTTTAGCTAGCCTCACTTTATTTGGCTTCTCGAAATTTGTTGTCTTTATCTTACACTTTACCTCCAGAAAAAATTGAAATTTAATTTGAGTACCATCCCATCACGCCACACATTTTACAGACATAGCATGATATGAATGGGTGAGATTATACGTGTTGCCAACGATCTCTTTACCTTAATTGCTTCATTCTAATTCAAATTAATATCAATAATGTTATAATAACAACGAGTTTGAAAATCTATGCCAAATTGGATCGGTTGGGCTTTGGGGTTTTGACTTGCATGACAACGAAGAAAATGTCAGTATACACCTACAAAAAAAAAATAGAAATAAAGAAACGAAAATATATGCCAATAGCCATAAATAGTAAATAAAACTTATATAGATTAGTCACCCACCTAATGAGTAATAGATTCGATTTTTGTGAGTTGTAAATTTTTTAATGAGAGTAAAGAGACCCGTGAATAAAAAAAATTAATCGAGCCCATTAGAATGTTTAAAAATAATTATTATGATTTCCTATTATTATAATTTTGCTTAGTCCAATATAGGTAGTTATGTAAATAGTGAGATATGGGATATATTTTTTTGGATTACATCCGGCTATCCCCACAGTTGATAGCCATGAAACTAATCCTCACCTCGAGTAGCACAAAACGGTAAAGAGCTGCCCACGGAATGCTTTCCATTCACAAGAGTGGGATATGAGATATTATTTTAATTATTTGTGGTATGTGATTAGAGGAATCATGGTTGTGATTGATATCTGTGGCTCTTTGTCTATTTAAACTCTTATTCTATAGAGTTAAATGGTTAGAGAAAAAGAAATATTTTGTGTACTTATTTATTTGCTTGGAACGGGATTTTCTAAATTGAATTCAAATCTTCTGTTTTTTTTAAAAAAAAAATAGATGTACGCAACATAGAATTTCAAATATTGATTGGTATAAAATATAAATATATATATATATATATATATATATATATATATATATATATATATATAAGAAAATAATGCTTATCAGGAAATATTTCATCATCCTATTAAATCACTAAATATTTCATTATTTACTATCATAGTCATGAGTGATTCCCTAATTAATCCTAATTGGATTATTTTATATTGTCTTCTAAGATAAAATCTCTACATGTACACGCTGAATACAATTTCCGTACAACGAAATACCTATTCTTTAAAAAAAAGGAAAAAAATAAATATTTGTGGTAATGATAATAAAATAAGAATAATATAAATAGGTTATTTTGTATCATCTATAATAAAAAATATATCCAACACTTAATGCTTCTGTCGTATTGAAAATATTTTGACTACCAAAAAAAAATATTTTTTCGTACACACCCCGTTATTTTAACGGTGACATCATCATCAACCACCACAAAGATTGAGCAGCTAATCAACGTTCAAATATATCTACTAACATAAGAGGCTTTTTGACCTATTTGGTTTTAAAATTAAAATGTTTGACCAATCTAAGCTTATGGTCAAACTATTTGCCATCCTAATGTATGGCAACACAGTGTATCAGCTGCCGATTTGGGACGTGGCAGTAAGATGAACGTTTTCCAAAATATTACGATGTGTAAAGTGTTCAGTTTGCAAAGAAGACGTCAATTACACTCACGTTCCCATTCTCCTCAAAACGCCATAATACATACCGTATTTGATGATGTCAAGTTTCTTTTTTATTGCAATATAGATTCATATATTGCAAATAGATTTCACAATTACATAAAATATTGATTAATATAAATTTTTAATATAACATGTACTGTACGTTTTTACGTTTTTTTTACGCTTTACGTCTTTAAATTCAAATAAATTTCTACCATAAATTTCCTATTATTTAAGGTTGTTACGTTTTTCTAATTTATTTAATACAAAAACATTTCAAAAACTTAATATTATCAGGCAAAAAATCAGGTTTAAAAAATGGATACCAAAAAAAGACAAAAAGTGTACAAAAGTGATCCAAATATAATACGAAATCTTATTAATACAATTACAACATTAATATAATTTGTAGATTTACTGTAAATTTAACCCAGTGTCCATATATATGACAATATACCATATTTCTATTATTCTGTCTTCAATATGCATATAAATGTAAATTTGTATAAAATTCTAATTTTTTTGGGCTTCCCTACGTTAACCAAAAAGAGAAAATGCAATTCTCATTTAATTCATATCTCCTTAAATATTTTATGTCATGTATCTTAATTTTTTACGTCAATCAATATTTGAAATTATACGTTATGTACACCTATTTTAAAGAAAATAGGGGAATCCTAATATCTATATAAGTTTTATTGGGTAAGTGATCAAAATGTCACTGTTTCACCAATTTTTTACCTAAATGTCACGCGAACAGTCTTATTTCTCAATCTGCCACGGGGCAAGTTCGCTTCTGACACATGCGAACTCGGTTTGCTGACGTGTCACATTTTTAGTGGATAAAAAGTATCAAATTTTTTTTTTAAAAAAAAAATAGAGGTCGCCTGGCATGCAGGTGAACTTAAAAAAAAATAAAGGTCGCCTGTGTCAGAAGCGAACTCTGATACCACTAATTTCCTGACACGTCATCATGCATAGTTCGCCTGCGTCAGAAGCGACCTTGCATGCGTGGCAAGTAATATGTTAAAAAAATGGTCATTTATGGTCCGTTAACATTAATTATGTTAAAAAAATCAAAACGTTTATAATGTATCAAGTAATATTAAAATATTCTAGAGAATTTTTTTACATTAATTTTTTCTTATATTCTCACGCGTGGGTATTGAACTGGGCCCTTTATTCTATTATTTATTTCCTTATTTTTACTATATTAAATTGCAACATGTTTGCATCCATTTTAAAATGCAATTCCAACGTGGTGTTATTGGAGAAAAGGGCAAAGTGCCAAGTGGTGTGTCCTGAATAAATCTTTGGTGATATTGTTGCACCTAGATTCAGTGCATCCCACCAATAGGAGTATTACACATCAGAGGAGAGAAAAAAAATTTAACAGAAAAAAAAATAACTAACATATAATATTTTTATTGGTGGGATGTACTGAATCTTTGGTGCAACAGTAGCACCAAAGATTTATTCCCCATGACGTTGGTTTCATGGGTCACTTTGATCTGTGATAATTGTCGGCCGAAAAATAAAACACATTTCATGCGCCACATATTGGGGCAATGATTTCCGGGTCATATGGTACCCTCAAACACAATAAATCAAATTATCAACCAAGCAAATTTGATACCATTCCATTTTATTTTGTAACTCTCGAAGAAATAAAATAAGAAATAAGATATTGTTATTATCTTATTATCAATGTTATTATCATAATTTATTTCTAACAATCAACGGTTATTATTTTCACAAATTAAATTTATTAATTAATTATTAAATAACAATAAATGATAATCGTTGATTGATAAAAAATAATGATTAAAATATGATAATAATATTATTTGATAGTAATAATATCTTATCCCATAAAATAATATCAACTATAATTTTTTTTCTAACATTCTTCAATCACTTTGATGGCAAGAGGGGACAGTTGGCATAACATGCATAATATATCATGATAAATATATTTCACAAATACTTCATTTTTATCCAGTAATTGAGTATTGAATAATATTTTATGGTATATTTATAAAGGATTTTTTTTAAGATTTATATAGAAATGAGTTTTTTACGCAATATAAAGTTGAACGGTTAACTTTTTCTGCAACATAATGAATTTATAACAAATAAAACCTTTAAAAATAATATAAACAAAGTTATCATTTTTCTGTCGTGATACAGTTACTATTGTCCTCAAGAATTTAATTTGCAATAAAATGCAAGAGAGTGATTCTTTAGAATATAAATAAATCTGTGCGACCAAAAGTAAAAAAGAAAAAATAGAAGTCAATAAGAGTTGATTCAGTTCATCATTTTCAATGATAAGCCCCATATATACCGGGCTTATCGTTTCTGAAGCCCTATTAAATTTATTTATATTATTTATAATTATATAAAAATCTTGATTTCAGTCTCAAAATTACGTCATTTTGGATTCACTGAAAATAACTTATCTCCGTTGACTTAGAGAAATCCTTTACCCATTATTATTTTAGCAAAATTTCTTGCTATGCCAATACTTTGCTACTTTCAATGCCTGAGTACATGACGAGTCACGTTAGAATTGGACTCAAGTTGACTTTTAGCAACTATCAATATAATTTATTTGAAAATAAAAAAGAAAAAATCAATTTAGGGAAACCGTGTACCAATACAGGTAGTTTCAATCACTCATCACTATGAGATCGGGTTATCCTTCACTTTTTGAATTATGTTACCCTTATCCAAATGTGATTTCAAACTCTTTAAATTTTTGACTTTTAAAAATTGAATATCGTTTTGTCATGAGATTTCAAATAAGAAAAATAAAATAGAGGTCCACTGAAACAATATGGCAGCTTGCAAAAGGGATTATTCCCACTAAACAAGTGAAAGAAATTGATAAGAAAAATCTTCCACCATAACTCGAATCTGAATTAATTTAAAAAAGGAAAAAATCCACCAATGTTATTGTAGTTTGCTTTAGAATCATCTACGCCCCTGTGATTTTTATTTTTATTTTATCACATATGCCGCTGTGGTTTATAAAAAATAAAAAAATACATAACATATGTGATAAAAAAAAGACCCTTTTGCAAACCATAGGAATTTATGTAATAAAAAAAATCACAAGGCATAGACATTGGTGAACTTTTGTCTTTAAAAAATTGATTGTTATTATGATAAATAAGTATTAATAAATATTTAATTATTCATCACATTTGTTAGTACCTTAAAAAAAATTAAATCACCATAGAAATTTCTAATAAGGAATGATTAGGATATGTTGTTAATTACATAAATAAATGGTGGTAAGTAAAGATATGTTAATTGTGAAAATTGAATACTGACTTAAATTGTAGTCTTTTCCTTTGAAATTGAAAAATAAAAAAATTAGAATGATAAATATTATTATATCGCAGAAATAAATTAAAATTACAAACACACCATATACCATGATTTCTACCCCAAAATAACATCGTTTCGGTGAATCTTAAACAAAGTTATCTAAAATAATTAAAAAAAAAAAACGAACCCAATTTTTATTGCGTGGATACATGGGTTAGTTGTTGAGTTCTTCTTGACGAGCATTAAGAAACTAGAGAGAAGACTAGTCTTTATATAGCAGCAGCCAAAACATTAAGCCCGTGATCCTTAAGTTTGATGTAGTTCACAAGCGCACAAAGGATACAAAATGGAATTTCACATGATCGTGGATTCGTGGTGTAAGGACAAATAACATAGGTGACAAAGGTTACTGCTATATTCTAGGTCTATGCATGCAACTAATTTCTTGTGTAGTAACATGGAATCAAATCTAATACAATCTAATGCAATTTATTTTCTTCTCTTGATTGTGAAATATAAACAATTTTAAATTAAATTATTTATTCAAAATGTATATTTTTATAACGTATACATAGGAAAAAAAAATACTTTGCAACATGATAACGGCAGGTCTAGAATTCTTTTAGGTGGAAAAAGTATACATGCAATTAATAAAAATTCTCATTAATTAATGTCTTCAAATTTCATTTTTATTATTTACAATATTTTTTAAGAAGCATAGAATAACTGTAGATAACGTTTTAATTGAGTTATATAAAAACCTGGAAAATTAAAATTTCATTTTGATATAATATTCAGCTCAGTTATAAATAATTTGATGCCTATATAACACAATTGGTTAATCATACATGGATGATTTTAGTATTTATTACTCTAGAGAAATATTGCCGACTACAAGAACCTGACTAAGAATGTTAAACTTTAATTAAAAAATATATATATATATTGACACCGAGTAATACAGCAACAAGAAAAGCAGAGAGATGTCAAACTCGTTGTTAATATAACATTATCCGGAAAAAAATACTATGACTTTAAATAGACTTTTTTTTTTGGTCAACTATCTAAAGAGCAAATGCTGTAAAAAAAATGGGTACTAGGACCTCGAACAAGAAATGGAAACTATGTACTCCAAAAAAAAAAAAAAAAGAAATGGAAACTATTCATAATCCAAAAAAGAAAAAAGAAATCGAAACTATTATCTCCAAAAAAAAAATAAAAAAATGGAAACTATTTCTTCTTATTAATTTCTTTTTTATGTAATCAGTCTAAAAATAACGTGATGTTTGTCTCTGAATTTATTATGGATTCAATATATATATATATATATATATATATATATATATATAAGGTTTATTTTTCTCATGTTGCATGAGAAAATAAACCCTTCCTACACTTACCATAAAAAGGTGTGCCACTTATTTTTTTGTTTTTTTTATATAGGTGGGTCTCACATTTCATGTATCTATGACATGAGATTTGGATTCTCCTACGACATAAGATTTATTTTTCCCTATATAGGGTTTATCATCTATAATTTAACATGACCGGAAAAAATTCCCTACACTCACAACATTTTGTGGGGCCCACAGTAAAAAATAAAAAACTCTGGCACGCAAAACGAATCTCTATAACATTACACAATCACTCTTCCTATAACATAACTCTTATAAAACCTATATATATATATATATATATATATATATATATATATATATATATATATATATATATATATATATATATATATATAGATAGATCCTTTGACACCAGTGTCAAATTTCAAATTTAACTCCTCATCTGAGAGCCGTTGGATCAAAAAAAATCAATGACTCTGATTTGTAAGCATGTGACACCATTGATCTTTTTTGATCTAACGGCTCTTAGATGAGGTGTCAAATTTCAAATTTGACATTGGTGTCAAAGGATCCTACACTATATATATACAGGGACATGATCAACTTACACTGGTGTAAGAATAATAAATCTTACACCAAATCTTAACCGTTGATTTATTAAATATTAATTAATGAGTGAGAGCTATTAAATCTTAACCGTTAGATGTAAAAAAACAATGGTTAGGATTTGGTGTAAGACTTATTCATCTTACACCGGTGTAAGATGATCCTGCCCCATATATATATATATATATATATATATATATATATATATATATGGGTTTTATAAGAGTTATGTTGTAAGAAAAGTGATTCTGTAATGTTATAGAGATTCGTTTTGCGTGTCAGAGTTATGTTATATAGATTAGTCACCCATTAGAATAAAAAAAAATTTAATCGAGCCCATTAGAATGTTTAAAAATAATTATTATGATTTCCTATTATTATAATTTTGCTTAGTCCAATATAGGGTAGTTATGTAAATAGTGGGATATGGGATGTTTTTTTTGGATTACATCTGGGTATCCCTACAACCGATAAACATGAGACTAATCTCCCACCCGGGTCAGCACACAAAGCGGTAAAGAGCTGGCCACGGAATACTTTCCATTCACAAGAGTGGATATGAGATATTATTTTAATTATTTATGGTATGTGATTAGAGGAATTATGGTTGTGATTGATATCTGCCACTCTTTGTCTATTTAAACTCTTATTCTATGGAATTAAATGGTTAGAGAAAAAGAAATATTTTGTGTACTTATTTATTTGCTTGAGACGGGATTTTCTAAATTGAATTCAAAACTTCTATTTTTTTTAAAATAGATGTACGTAACATAGAATTTCAAATATTGATTGGTATAAATATATATATATATATATATATATATATAAGGTTTTATTAATCTCCTAAATGAGTGGGTCCCACCATTACATGAAAAAAGAAAAAGATGGGGAGCGAAAATCGAAATGAGAGAAAATGAGATAAGTTACCTCATGTGAAAGGAGAGTAATATTTCCCATATATATATATATATATATATATATAAGAAAATAACGCTTATCAGGAAATATTTCATCATCCTATAAAATCAATAAATATTTCATTATTTACTATCATAGTCATGAGTGATTCCCTAATTAATCCTAATTGGATTATTTTATATTGTCTTTTAAGATAAAATCTCTACATGTACACGCTGAATACAATTTCCGTACAACGAAATACCTATTCCCTTAAAAAAAAGGAAAAAAATAAATATTTGTGGCAATGATAATAAAATAAGAATAATATAAATAGGTTATTTTGTATCATCTATAATAAAAAATATATCCAACACTTAATGCTTCTGTCGTATTGAAAATATTTTGACTACCAAAAAAAATATTTTTTCGTACACACCCCGTTATTTTAACGGCGACATCATCATCAACAACCACAAACATTCAGCAGCTAATTAACGTTCAAATATATCTACTAACATAAGAGGCTTTTTGACCTATTTGGTTTTAAAATTAAAATGTTTGACCAATCTAAGCTTATGGTCAAACTATTTGCCATCCTAATGTATGGCAACGCGGTGTGTCAGCTGCCGATTTGGGACGCGGCAGTAAGATGAACGTTTTCCAAAACATTACGATGTGTAACGTGTTCAGTTTGCAAAGAAGACGTCAATTACACTCACGTTTCCATTCTCCTCAAAACGCCATAATACATACCGTGTTTGATGATGTCAAATTTCTTTTTTATTGCAATATAGATTAATATATTGCAAATAGATTTCACAATTACATAAAATATAGATTAATATAAATTTCTAATATAACATGTAGAGTACGTTTTTACGTTTTTTACGGCTGTTACGTTTTTACGTTTCAAATAAATCTCAAATAAATTTCTACCATAAATTCCTATTATTTAAGGCTGTTACGTTTTTCTAATTTATTTAATACAAAACATTTCAAAAACTCAATATTATCAGGCAAAAAATCAGGTTTAAAAAATGGATACAAAAAAAGACAAAAAGTGTACAAAAGTATAATACGAAATCTTATTAATACAATTACAACATTAATATAATTTGTAGATTTACTGTAAATTTAACACAATGTCCAAATATATGACAATATATCATATTTCTATTATTCTGTCTTCAATATGCATATAAATGTAAATTTTTATAAAATTCTAATTTTTTTGGGCTTCCCTACGTTAACCAAAAAGAGAAAATGCAATTCTCATTTAATTCATATCTCCTTAAATATTTCATGTCATATATCTTAATTTTTTATGTCAATCAATATTTGAAATTATACGTTATGTACACCTATTTTAAAGAAATTAGGGGAATCCTAATATCTATATAAGTTTTATTGGGTAAGTGACCAAAATGCCACTGTTCACCAATTTTTTACCTAAATGTCACGCGAACAATCTTATTTCCCAATCTGCCACGGGGACAAGTTCGCTTCTGACACATGCGAACTCGATTTGCTGACGTGACACATTTTTAGTGGATAACAAGTATCAAATTTAAAAAAATAAAATAAAATAGAGGTCGCCTGGCATGCAGGCGAACTTAATAAAAAATAAAGGTCGCCTGTGTCAGAAGCGAACTCTGATACCACTAATTTCCTGACACGTCATCATGCATAGTTCGCCTGCGTCAGAAGCGACCTTGCATGCGTGGCAGTTTGGAAAATTAGTTCAAGAACGTGGCATTTAGGTAAATTTGTGTGGGAACAGTGGCACAATGGTCACTGTTCCAGTTTTATTTACTATTTATGGCTATTGGCATATATTTTCTGATGAAATTAAGTTACCATAAGTTATTATCGTTACATACGTTTTATTTTTAAGGTCATTTATTAATTTTAAATTGCAGACGTTTTAGTTTTAATACCATTTATGAATTTTAAATTACATACGTTTTAGTTTTAAAATCATTTATAAATTTTCAATTACAGACGTTTTAATTTTAAAACCTTTAATGGTCATTTATGATCCGTTAACATTAATTATGTTAAAAAATCAAAACGTTCATAATGTATCAAGTAATATTAAAATATTATAGAGAATTTTTTTACATTAATTTTTTCTTATATTCTCACGCGTGTGTATTGAACTGGGTCGGCCATTTATTCTATTACTTATTTCCTTATTTTTGACTATATTAAATTGCAACAAGTTTGCATCCATTTTAAAATGCAGTTCCAACGTGGTGTTATTGGAGAAAAGGGAAAAGTGCCAAGTGGTGTGTCCCGAATAAATCTTTGTTGCTATTACTGCACCAAGATTCAGTGCATCCCATCAATGTGAGCATTACACATCATAGGAGAGAAAAAAAAATTAACTGACATGTAATATTTTTATTGGTGGGATGTACTGAATCTTTGGTGCAACAGTAGCACCAAAGATTTATTCCCCATGACGTTGGTTTCATGGGTCACTTTGATCTGTGATAATTGTCGGCCGAAAAATAAAACACATTTCATGTGCCACATATTGGGGCAATGATTTCCGGGCCATATGGTACCCTCAAACACAATAAATCAAATTATCAACCAAGCAAATTTGATACCATTCCATTTTATTTTGTAACCCTCAAAGAAATAAAATAAGAAATAAGATATTGTTATTATCTTATTATCAATGTTATTATCATAATTTATTTCTACCAATCAACGATTATTATTTTCAAAAATTAAATTTATTAATTAATTATTAACTAAAATAAATGATAATCGTTAATTGGTAAAAAAATAATGGTTAAAATATGATAATAATGTTATTTGATAGTAATAATATCCTATCCCATAAAATAATATCATCCATAATTTTTTTTCTAACATTCTTCAATCACTTTGATGGCAAGAGTGATTCCCTATAAAATCAATAAATATTTCATTATTTACTATCATAGTCATGAGTGATTCCCTAATTAATCCTAATTGGATTATTTTATATTGTCTTTTTAAGATAAAATCTCTACATGTACACGCTGAATACAATTTACGTACAGTGAAATACCTATTCCCTTAAAAAAAAGGAAAAAAAATAAATATTTGTGGCAATGATAATAAAATAAGAATAATATAAATAGGTTATTTTGTATCATCTATAATAAAAAATATATCCAATACTTAATGCTTCTGTCGTATTGAAAATATTTTGACTACCAAAAAAAATATTTTTTCGTACACACCCCGTTATTTTAACGGCGACATCATCATCAACCACCACAAAGATTCAGCAGCTAATCAATCTTCAAATATATCTACTAACATAAGAGGCTTTTTGACCTATTTGTTTTTAAAATTAAAATGTTTGACCAATCTAAGCTTATGGTCAAACTATTTGCCATCCTAATGTATGGCAACGCGGTGTATCAGCTGCCGATTTGGGACGCGGCAGTAAGATGAACGTTTTCCAAAATATTACTATGTGTAACGTGTTCAGTTTGTAACGTGTTCAGTTTGCAAAGAAGACGTCAGTTACGCTCACGTTTCCATTCTTCTCAAAACGCCATAATACATACCGTGTTTGATGATGTCAAATTTCTTTTTTATTGCAATATAGATTAATATATTGCAAATAGATTTTACAATTACATAAAATATAGATTAATATAAATTTCTAATATAACATGTACTGTATGTTTTTACGTTTTATTACGGCTTTACGTTTTTATGTTTCAAATAAATTTCTACCATAAATTTATATTATTTAAGGCTGTTACAATTTCAAAAACTTAATATTATCAGGCACAAAATCAGTTTTAAAAAATGGATACCAAAAAAAGACAAAAAGTGTACAAAAGTGATCCAAATATAATACGAGATCTTATTAATACAATTACAACATTAATATAATTTGTAGATTTACTGTAAATTTAACTCAATGTCCATATATATAACAATATACCATATTTCTATTATTCTGTCTTCAATATGCATATAAATGTAAATTTTTATAAAATTCTAATTTTTTTGGGCTTCCCTACGTTAACCAAATAAAATAATTATAATTTTTTTGGAACTGATTCTAATTATTTCTTTAGGCGAATCAGAACCCCTGGTATCCATACGGGGTTCGACTCTTTGATGTGATGTATAAGGTCTGATAGTATAAGCTTATACTATAAGTTATGACATTTTCAGTTGTTTGGTGTGACCATCGTATAATATAAGTTTATACAGCAGGATCCCCTTATATATCAAAATGATGTATAACTTAATCAAGCTTAGGAGTGGTGGATTAGGCATGATAAGGGATTGATGTATTAATATTGCTTACAAGTACAATTCACAAGAACTAATATATCATATCAATATTTATATATTAAAATAAATTTTTTAATATATTAATTTGTAAAATATTTAAGGATATTATTTTATACAATATCATACCAAATACTGGAAATATATCATACATGGGTCAAAGAAAAAAAATTAAGATATGATAGGAAATATTTGAGAATGTTATGGATAAGGGTAAGACTCACATATATATATATATATATATATATATATATATATATATATATATATATATATATACAAAGCCCACACGATATAAGCCCAAAAGATAAATCTATAAATAAGAAGCTAAAGATTTCAGATATAATACATCTCTCTTAACCCTATTTTTTATGCAAAGACACAGCACATATCCCCTTTGGCTTGTGTCTCCTAAAATACTTAATTCATAAGTATACATGGAGAAACACACTAGATCCAATGTCAATGATTTGACCGACCTCCGATTAGATATCTGTGCCTCGCGCAGAACAAAGAAGATATGAATTGAATGAGAATTGTATTTTCTCTTTTTGAAAAAGAAAATATAATGAATTGAGTACAGAGTACATCCCATGTACAGTGAAAATTTTCCCTCGTCTTCGCACCTCGCAATGTTCCCTATGCGTTGTTGGCATTTACCAGTTTCTCTCTCACTCCTGTCTCTGATTTTTTTCCCCTCTAATCCCTAAACACTGTTTCTCTATCTCTCTCTCTCTCTAACTGCTCCTATAGTCCCATTCTCGAAGCAGCAACAGTAAAGACAACGAGATAAGTAGTGGTCGCGCCTTCGCGTCGCCGGCAACCGCGGACCCAGCGCGTGTCGCCCGTCGTCGCGGTGGAGAAACAGCTCCCGAACGGAGACATGTACATCGGAAGCTAGTCGGGGAACGAGCCTCACGGCGGCGGAAAATACATATGGTCGGACGGTTGCATGTACGAGGGAGAGTGGAAAAAGGGAAAGGCTTCCGGCAATGAAAGGGGTGATGACGTGGCAGAACGGTAACCGCTACGAAGGGTATTGGGAGAACGGGGTTCCGAATGGGAAAGGTGTTTTCACTTGGCCTGATGGGAGCACCTCTGTTGGGAATATCTCTGATTAAACTTTAAATCACCCTGTTTGTGTTTGCAACAGTAACTGATGTATCATGATGATGATAGTTGGTTCCAATTTAATTCCAACCATCTTTCTCCGAGCATTTCATTTGACATCTACAAAGATTCTGTGAATGAAATCCCTAAACCTTTTGGAGTATAGTTTGGGATCAACGGCTGAGATCGAGGTTGAATCAACTTGTAGTGACTTGTATGCATGCTCTAACTTTTTGCTGATATCATAATCTTGGAGAATGTCAATGATACCAAAGTAGAGAATTACATCCAAGATTTCACCATTACTTTCTGAAGGGGTAGAATTGTTATTTCCGGTACCTGTGTGCTGATCCAATCCCTCTTAGGTTGATGGGGATGATAAGAAACCTCTTCATACTGTATCTAATGTGATTTTTCCCAAGCTTGATGGTGAAGCTGGGGATATCACTTGTGACATTGTTGATAGGAGTCCCTCTTATGAGGTTGATGGGGATGATAAGAAACCTGGTCATACTGTATCTAAGGGACATAAGAATTATGATTTGATGCTTAATCTTCAACTGGGTATCAGGTATCTTATCTACATTGCTAGTTTTGAACTTTTATATTCAGCTTGGCTTAGCAAATAGCAGTATGTTTGTGGTTTTCTATGTTTTTTTTTAGGAACTGTTTGTTTTTATTTTCTTTTAGATACTCTGTTGGGAAGCATGCTTCGATGCTGTGAGAGCTTAAGCATGGAGATTTTGATCCAAAGGAGAAGTTTTGCACGAGGTTCCCTTCGGAAGTGTCCAAGTTTACGCCTCCTCATTCGTCAGTGGACTTCATGTGGAAAGACTAATGTTCGATGGTTTTCAGGTGTGAATATTTTCTATATCAATCTTCTTGAGTTGATTAATGTTTCTTCTTGTTGTTTTTAACCTTTTTTGATTTCTAAGCAAAGCAAAAGCTCTATGGATACTAATTATGTCTTTTGGTGGGTACTTGTTTGTTTGGTATTTAGACATCTAAGGGAATTATCTGCCATAGATCCCGCGGATTACATGCTTGCTATTTGTGGCAGTGACACACTTAGAGACATGTCTTCCCCGGGCAAAAGCGGGAGCTTTTTTTAAGATGGCAGATAGTTCAAATTCGAAGATTGAATTGTTGGTGTGGTTATCTCGAGTCATGGGTGGTCTTTGTTCGAGGTCCGAGGAGGATGAAGATGACCGGGTGTTTGTCAACGCCGCTGAGAAACGTGGCGGCAACAACGCTGGTGATTTCACGACGGCACCTCAGGTACGAGGAAGAATGGAGAGGAATGTGGAAATGGAAGAAGAACCTTCTGGAACCAGTACTGCTACTGCTACGAATAGGAACGAAGAGTTCTACGATGGAATCCCAGTCTTTGGAAATGATTCTTGTCCTCACAAGTCTAGGTCTAAGGTTGGTTAGTTTTTTTGTAAACAATAACTCTTTTTCTGCTTGTGGATACTCTAAAAGTGAGTAAAGATTAATGTTGTTGCGATTTGAGTTTATAATGTTTTGTAATTCTTGTAATAGCTTGTATAGTTTGGAAATAGGGTTTGCAATTGGGATTTAGGGATTATTAGTTAGTAATTAGGAATTTTAGAATAGTGTTGTTTATTTTATTTATAGTTGTATTTACTATCCTAGTTTGCGTATACATGAATCTTAAGATTAGGTTGGTTGTCCTAGTCAGTGATATACAAGGAAAGTTATTCATCTTGAGGGCTTTGGATGCCAGCAGGCTTTGTTTCGGATATAGATCAAATCATGTGATTCTTCCTAATAGCTTAAGCTTTAAGGAGAGTTAGTATTAAAACTTTTATGATCAAGAGGTTAGGACCCATTCTACATAATTAAGATGAATTGTAGCACAAGGTTTAATGAGCTTGTGCATTGTCCAATAATGTCCATGCATGTGTGAGGAGGCATGTATAAGCCGTTAATTGCTTTCTATCTACATAAATTTGTGTAGGAGAAAAATGAAAATATCTACTAAGATCTATCTATTTCAGGTCTCAGAGGTGAGTTCACGCCTTGGCAGAGCTGGTACTATTGGGTTTGGGAAAGCAGTGGAGGTTTTGGACACTCTTGGGAGCAGCATGACGAATTTAAATGCTGGTAGTGGGTTTGTTTCTGGAGCTGCAATAAAGGGGAATGAAATTTCTATATTAGCTTTTGAGTTTGCAAACACAATTGTCAAAGGTTTTAATCTTTTGCAATCTCTTTCCACGAAAAGCACTAGGCATTTAAAAGAAGAGGTGCTTCTTTCAAATGCTGTACAAGATATAGTATCAAAGGAAATGGATGAACTTCTCAGTATTGTTGCTGCAGACAAGAGGCAAGTATTGGATTAAATCGCATTACTTAAGAGTAGCTTATGTTCCATCAGTAAGCTAACTCCATGTTGTTTTGCATTACCATGACTCTTTGTAGGTCTAATCTATAGCCAAGAGAGAAAATTAATAATTACATAATTACTTTAGCCAGATTTAGGTTTAAATTTTAGTTTTCTTGTTTCTCTTGGGCCTTCTTCCTAATAGGTTAGTTTACATCCTAATTTTGTAAATATTTGATTTAAATTCTAATTTATCCATAAATATGGTGATTCTTGATATTTCCAGGGGATGCTGGGAACAAACATGCCTGCCAGAGCTGAGAGAGTATGTAAAGCTAGATTGGATCAGCACACGGTACCGGAAGTAGCAATTCTACTCCTTTAGAGAGTAATGGTGAGATCTCGGTTGTAATCCTCTACTTTGGTATCATTGACATTCTCCAAGATTATGATATTAGCAAAAAGCTAGAGCATGCATACAAGTCACTGCAAGTCGATTCAACCTCGATCTCAGCCGTTGATCCCAAACAATACTCCAAAAGGTTTAGGGATTTCATTCACAAAATCTTTGTAGAGGACAAATGAAATGCTCGGAGAAAGATGGTTGGAATTAAATTGGAACCAACTATTATCATTAGGATACATTGGAACCAACTATCATCATCAGGATACATTGGAACCAACTATCATCATCAGGATACATCAGTTACTGCTGCAAACATGGGTGATTTAAAGTTTAATCTGAGATATTGGTGTTAAAATTAAATCCAAGATTGGAAAGGAGACCTTGCTTGTTGATGGCTAAATTTTTCTCATAGCCATTGCAAATAGGCATGGAACGGATGCTTTTTTGTTTTTATTGTGGGGAGAGATTGTCACAATAGTACATGTAATGCATCATAAGGCATCTGATGAGATATTCTTTTTTTTTTAATCACTTTTGTTATGATTGTGGAAATATTGATTATTGGAACTGGAGAGAAGGGTATAGGGAATAGAAAAATGCAAAATGCATATGGAGGGATACAAATTTGACCGGGGTGGGGGTGAATAATTGTACAGAACAATCAAAGATGGATAATGGAATTGAATGAACATATATTTTTTTGGATGGTTTGCACTTTGCCCTGTTGCCCGGTTTGCACTTTGTCTCGGTCTCTCTCTCTCTGGTGTGCTTTCAAATTGGTGTTTTTTACTTTTGAAAAGAATAGAAAAGCACAGGAAAGATAGGTGTTTCCTTGGTTCATTTTTCTCTGTCACTCTAAAAATGAAGTTTGAAAAAGCAGAATAACAATAATACAGGGGTATGTCCTTTTTGATTCTTTTGAACAATACCAAGAATCGAACAACGCCACAAAACAAGAAATTTGAGCACGTAATGTGAACCGGTTTGGTATCTAAGAGTGATTGCTATCCATGCATGTTGTGCTGTGGTATTTTAATAATGAAGATAGAATAGCGTGCCGGATATGAGAAGCACCACAACTCGTGAATTTTCAAACACCTATAGAAATGAAAAACAAAAGGACAAACATATTATTGTTGGGTTTTATAAGAGTTATGTTATAGGAAAATTATTATCAAATGTTATAGAGATTCGTTTTGCGGACCTTAATTTTTATTTATTTTTTTGTTTTAAAAAGTGTGGGCTCACAAAATATTGTGTGTGTAGGAAATTTTGTTGTGTCATGTTAAAGGACAAAATGAAAATCCTTATATAATTCATTTAAAAAGAATAAAATATTAAAAATTTGAAGAAAAACAATATTAGATTGTATCACTCATTTAAAAATTTGAAGATAAATATTAAAAAGAATAAATCATAAAGATTTAAAGAAAAATTAAAAATTTATGAATATTTTTTATTCTCCCGTTATCTTCAAATAATTATTAATTTTTTTACTATATAATCATTATAATTAACTTCAAATACTTTCATATTTATTTATTTATTAAATAAAGAAAACACATATTTATTTCTGCACATATTTTATTTTTTCTACACTGTTTGTTTAAAAGTTAATACAGGTGTAAAGGTATCAAAGCCCACAGAAGAGTGAGAGGAAACATGAGAATTGAAAACAAAAAAATAAGAGAAAGATGAAGTGATTCAGTGTATTGGTTGGTTTGAGTCTCAATATGCTATTCACAGCAGAGAGATTAGTACTGTCAATGTCCCTTACGGGATTTACGTGCAAAAGTAAAATTGGATGGAAGTGGCTGACGTGGAGTAGAGTCCTGTCAGGCATATTGATGGGATTGAACCCGTCACATAACCCTACTTGTTTGACTGTTTTACTACGGTCAATCTTCTCAAATGTGTTTTGAACAGGATAATTTTTTGCAAAATATTCTTAGTAAGGTGCTTTTGCGAGCTTATGGTGTACCGATTATGATAATAATTGGCAAAAATCCGAGAGGAATTATGTGGAATTGATTAACGGCACCTGAAACAATTCAAATTTTAAAGCTTATGTTATTTGTTGATTTCTCGTCGGTGAAACAAAATTGGTTGGAGATCGATTTAAATTTAGACACTAGAAAAAATAGACACGTTTTTTTTTCCTTTTTTTCTTCTTGACGTAGTATAATAATGTATTGTTGTAATTAAATATACATTATTTTTTAAATATATATTTTCTCAATATAAATAGAAATAGATTGTGTCATCAATCACATTTTTAATTTTTTGACCATATTCCATTCAATTAGATATCATTATGTAGATCTCAAAAAATTATGTGGAATAAAAAAAATACCTAATTCAGATACCCGAGTCGAAAATTATTGTAACAGCCCGTGTTAACCCGGATTGTTAACACACTATCGTATTAAGCCACGCTTAATTAAAATGCGGAATAACTTTTTCTTTAATTCAATTATGACGTCATTAACTTAACCAACTTGATTACTTAATCATTTTCATAAAAATACTGCCTGTATGTAAATTGCAAGACAACTAACTGAACACCTCGTACATAAATATAAGGTGAGTATCTAAAGCCACAGGTCTACACAAGTAGCCTGGGTCAAAATCCTGATACTTTAATTACAACATTAATTTAAAAGACAATAGTCAAACCATGTGGCATGGACAAACCCCATGCTCACCAAATAAGGCAACAATGCCCAATAGCAGTCATAGAATAAACTCAGCAGAAAACATAAACAACAGTCGGAAAACATAACAGCAGTCAGCATATCATCAATCAGCTCAGCTCTGGCCTCCTGCCACCTGAGCCCTCAACATTACCTGATCCTGAAATAAGCGTCCCCAAACGTGGGGTGAGATCTCTAACAAGAAATCTCAGTAAGACAAGGGGTCCTCAAGGAGTCTCCACCCCAAGCTCACTTACATGTGTAATATAAGTTCAAAAACAGTATTACAATATAAGTTCCAAAATCATGCGATGCAGCAATTAATCATGCCATGTGTGTTTTCAAATCTACTGGCCAGAGAAATGTAGGAATACGTCTATGCCTACATGAGTACATGGATACTACCTGCACCTCACCCACAGCTTCTCCATCTTGTATGTACTACATACTCAGGATTGCCGTCTAGGTGGACACCACATGCATCTCATAAAAGCTCATTGCATATAAATAGCTCAACAGCATTTCCAAAATAATAAAGCATGTAACACAGCATGCATAAACCCATCCCCATGGGACAAGGTGGAACATCAAAATGGCTAAACCGAGGACACGAAAGCTTACCTTGCAAGCTAGCTATCCAAGCCAAGAGTCCAACCACTCACAAGTCCACAAACAGCAGTATCACAATCTGATATGGACCAATAATACATTAATATTCATGCATCACAAGCATACAACTTAAAGACTACGCCTTTCCTTTACGTTTTACGTCTTAAGGCTTCCAACAAAGACATAAGCCCTTAATCACATGATTCTGACTTAGTTCATTAGTTACAGAAGTTCAACTTCCTTAAACTAGGGTCCACACACACCCAATAGTTTACTGTTCATACAGTACAGCTACTGTCTGCGCAGAACCCAGGATATCCGGATATCATGAAGAACATATCCGGATATGCCATATCCGGATATCACACTGGACATATCCGGATATGTCATATCCGGATACCCAGATCCCATATCCGGATATCAATATCCGGATACCATATCCGGATACTGATATCCGGATATCTGTTCGACAAATATCCGGATATCTCACGACATAATGAAGTTTCTGCATTTCGTGAATATCCAACCCAAAGATCCAACTTTTATCGCATGTACACGTTAAAGCATGCATCTTTAGTCCATTTTAGGTTCATATACATTATACCCTCTTGTTCATTCATTAAACATGGCCAAGACATCAACTTTAAGCATTAAAACTTAAGATCAAAGGTGAGGGAACTTACCAAAGCTCAAAACAGAGCAAGGTGTGCTCTTGGAGCTCTCCCAAGACACTTCAAACTCAGCCTAAGTAGGAGCACGAAAATGGCACACCAAGATGGGTTCTTGCACCACAAGGTGGCACTTTGAAGCTCACAATGACTACCACAAGGTAGCCATCACTAAAGCTCCAAACTCATGCTCACTAACCTCACACACACAGCCTTCTCAACTCAGAATGATTCCACCCACACCAAACCCAAGGATCACACTCACTCTTACCAAGTGTTTTTGTGAAGGAACCAAGAAGAAATGAGGTTTCTTGGCTCCAAAGGTGAAGGGATGAAGAGAATGGCAAGGTGGCTGCCCAAGGCTGCAGAAATTCTCACGTAGAGAAGCTGCATATGCCTAGGGTTATGTGCCATAAGTTGGTTATATAGCCACATGAGTCATAACGTGCAGTATTAGCCTTAATAGCAAAGTAAAAGATATTGATCCCAAACTTTGGAATCTAGACCTAGACATTTTTCTAAGATTTGTCATATTTTTATTTTATTTTTCGGAGCACCTTTCCGGTACGCGCTTTTCCAAAGCCAGTATCAGTTCTGGCATCAGATTACGTCATTTTGACTTGAAACTTGTTTTACAAGTCCTACATAATATTCTAGTAATTATCATGCATTCGTTATAATTTTCCGGGATACTTTTCTGGTACACATTTATACCGAGTAGCAGAACCGGTATCTGCGCTTTTCTTCCGAAAAGCGACTTTCATCATTTTTACTCACTCAATATAATTATCTAAGCCCAATATTAATTATTAAGGTCAATTATGGAATTATTTCCTAATTATCATAATTAATTCACTAATTACCTTAATTAGCGGTGCGGGTTCTTACAATTATGGTCTTCCGAATTTTTAAAGTCAAACTGTTGACTTTTTTGTGTCATGTGTCATCACCGAATAAGTCGCACCTGTGTGGGGCGCCACTTTGCACGGGTTGCGCTTTGTGTGGGGCACGATTGAGTGCAATAGATCATAATTTTTTGTTGTGAAAATATAGATCGTAACTTAATTCAAAATAGTTATGTTTTTGCAATTTTTATTAAAAGTTTTTACAAAATGCCAATTAGGGTGAGGTGTGTCCACGTTAAAGGAGATTAGGGTTTTTAAAGTGTGTATGTGTGGAATTTAACCCCTTTATTTATAGATTGGGTTTATCTTTAGTGGATAAAGATCAATACTGCCTACAACATGTCAGACTTATTATGTGGATCCAGAATAATTGACCCAATTCAGTAGCCTCAGAGTTTGGATTGTCAAGCTATTATTGCATGCTCTTTAAACTCGAAGCACCTAAGAGCCGAGTTGACTTCAAGGTTGAGCTTGGGTTGCTAATACTAGTGAATTAGTCATTGTCGGTGATATGAATGGGTCAGGCATCTTGTCAGGGTTTACAGCCTAACCTGGCTTGACTTGACTCATTTTAAAAATAGTAGATGCTTTGACTCATTAAAAGACCTTTTTAGAAATCAAGTCACATGCCTATTTTAAAAGTTTTGACCCAGGTCTAACTTTAATTTTTAATAAAATATTTATTAATTTGTAACTTTTTTAATCCTATACTTAAACTTCTACTCTCCCTCTAACATAATTCTTTTACCCATTTTTGTCACAATCTTTCTTCTTCTCACTTGGAAAACACATATCTTCTTAACCCTAAGTTCCTCCGTTGCCACCATGCTTCTCTCTTTCACCAAATTCTGCTGCTCTTACACCCTTTCTCATTTCCTTCTGTTCCAAACCTTTTATTGCTCACCCACAACTTTAAGAATAGGAATCTTTTTGGGGAGAAAATTCTTGTTATATCCAATATGAGATTTGATGAAATATTTTTCTTTTTTATCAGCTTACCCCTTCTGTGGTTTATCAATGAAGTAAATAGTCAACAAAATTTTAATCTCTTAATGAAGTTTCAATAGTATTGCTAAATAATTTATTGTATTTACCTTTTGGCTTTTGTCATCATCACAATTTGTTTTTTCGTTGATTGAGATTATAAAATGCATGAGTGAGGGAAAATGTGTCTTTGTTTTGAAATTTAATTAAGCTTTTTACATCATTACCATTATTTATTACTTCCAGTGACGTAGTATAATATAAATAATTTGGATTTTGACTTCAGCTATTATACTACTTTGACTTTCCATCAACTTAAACATACAAAAAAATAAAGATATCATAACCTATAATATATATATTGCAATCTGTCATTTTTAAGGCTTGATAGACGTGCACGCCAAGTCAAGCCTTGTATTTTTTTAAAAACTATCTAGGTCATACCTATAATTTAACTTATATCAAGCGAATAAGCTAAGCTAGGCTTAAAATATTTTGGATAGGTCTAGCCAATTTAGGCTAAAGTTTAATTTGACCTAACTTATTTGCACCCCCAACCCTCATATCATTTTGTGCTTCTCGTTGCTAGACGAGTTTAGCCCCTTAATTTAGAGGTAGTTCTTCCTCTGCGGCCATGCATGGTGAGGAAGTTGTCTTAATGGCCTTACTTTAAAGGTCGGCTTAGGAATTGATGTTTAGTCTTGGGGTGAGATAGGTTTTTGTGGATGATTTAACAATCTTAAGGAGATTTATAGTGAATCATTGCTTGTGCTGTTCGGATGTGAGGTTGTCATAGTAACCTTACTTTCTCAAGTTAGCTTGGAGGCTGATTAAAAGTGAAGAATGCTTCCTTGAGATTGGCATCTCAACTAACTATTGGTTTTCCTCAAGCTCGTCCTCATGATTACACATTTACATTAGCATGTTCTTACTGGTCAAACATGCATTGGAGATTCTAGACAACATTTGCATCCCATGCCTCATGAAGGACTCTAACCATGACATTGCATGTCACCTAATTATCTCGGGTGATATTACGAGTTTGCATTAGGGTTTAGCTACAGTAATGGTGACTGCTGCTACTATGGTGGTTGGTGGTTGTACATTGCGCTACGCATATTCACCATGACTGAATAAGGATCAAAATTTGTAGTTCCTATATACGACGCCAATGTTCGATTGAAGTGGAGTCATATTTAGTATAGAATCTAAGGACTTACGATTCCCATAGAGGAGACAACAGCAAGAGGTGGTGGATCATTGTTCACAAAGATAAAACTTGAAGCTAATAGAGGTGGTGTGTGCACATAGTGACAGTAAGGGAGATTAGGAATTTTGAAGTTTATTGTCCCTACAAACAAAGTGAATGTTCGATCCAAGAGGGATAATATTTGATATAGTATTTGAGGACTAGTGGTGCTTATGGAGGAGACAAATGCGAAAGATGATAGATCATTGTGCATAAAGAAAAGAGTTGAAGTCAATGTGAGTATTGTGTGAGCATTGTGGCAGTAAGGGAGACTAGGGTTTTTGAAGTTTATCACCCCCACAGAAGATATTAATGTTCAATTCAAGAAGGATCGTATTGGGTATAAGATGTGAAGACCAGCGGTACCTCAAAAGAAGATAACCAAGTAGATAGATCCGAAAGCTGAAAGACGATAAAAGAGAAAATGATTAGCCTCACTCTGAATTATACAGATTGTTGAACAACACTGCTAAATCTGTCAAACAAAGCTCGTGGAGATTGTTTAAGACCATATAGAGACTTGCGGAGACGACAAACAAGACTGACTCCCCCCGAGCTACAAATCCAGGAGGTTGCTCCATATAAACTTCCTCTGCAAGATCACCATGAAGAAAAGCATTCTTATTATCAAGTTGATAAAGAGGCCAATGGTGGATAACAACCACGGAAATAAAGAGGCCAACAAAATACATATTCGCCACAGGGAAAAATGTGTCACCATAATCCATCCCAAATATATGAGTGAAATCCTTTGCCACCAAGCGAGCTTTAAGGCAATCCGCTTGACCATCGGGACCAGCCTTAACAGCATAAATCTAACGGCAACCAACAATAAATTTTCCAGACGAAAAAGGAACCAGATCCTAGGTGCCATTATGATGAAGAGCACTAATTTCATCAAAAATAGCCTGTCATCATCCAAAATGTAAAAGTATTTCACTTGTAGTCTTAGGAATGGACACATAAGACAAATAGGAAAGACATGCATGATATGATGGAGAAAGACAATGGTGACTAATATTAACTGTATACCTGGGTGGAGGGCGAGTATCACGGATACTTTTATGAAGAGTAATGGGAAGGTCACTACCTGAAGGTGAGACCGAAGTCGAGGGAGGAGATGCAGTCGTATGTGAGCTCATAGAAACATCTAGAGAAACATATTATAACTCATTAGGAGAAAAGGTGACCGAAGGATAGTCAAATACATGGACTGGGAAAAGCGGACTGTATTCAAAGGATTCTACAGGGAGAGATGACTGAACAGAACCAGAGTCAACAAGAGCATTAGAGGAGCCAAAAAAGGGAACTAATTCAAAGAAGAAAACATCTACAAAGATAAAGGATCGACATAGAGTTAGAGAGTAGCAACGATAATCCTTTTGAGATCGAGGATAATCCAGAAAAACTCATTTATGAAACTTGGTAGCTAGTTATCCAAGCCTGGACCGAGATGATGAACAAAACACGTTGAACCAAAGACATGTGAGGTTAAAGGATATAAAGGTTGATGAGGGAACAAAACAGAGTGAGGTACCTGACGATGAAGAACAAAAGAGGGCATGCGATTAATGAGATAACATGCAGTGAGAATAACATCACCCCAAAATTTATAGGGAACATTGTCATTAATTAACAATGCGTGAGTAGTCTCAGCAAGGTGACGGTTCTTGCACTCGGCTGCACCATTTTGTTGGGGTGTATGAAGACAATATCTTTGATGAAGAATGCCATGAGATAAAAAGAATTGCTGAAATTGATGAGATAAATACTCACATGCATTATTGTTATAAAAAGTACGAATAGGAATACCAAACTGAGTTTTGATTTCATTATAAAATAACTAAAAAATAGAAAATAACTCATGACGATTTTTCATTAGAAATAACCAAGTACATCATGAATAATCATCAATAAATGTAACAAAATACTTAAACCCTAAAGTAGAAGGATGATGACTTGGTCCCCAAATATCATAGTGGACCACATAAAAAGGAGTAAAAGCTTGACGACTAAGACGACTTGGGAATGTACTAGAGTAGGTTTTCCAAATTGACAAGTCTTGCAATGTATATTAGAAAGAGATGATAAATGCGGAACCATCCTCTGAAGCTTGGCAAGACTTGGATAACCTAAACGAGTATGGACAGTGAGGAGAGAATCCATAGTGGAGCAGGTTAAAGAAGAAGGAAAAATTTAATAGAGGCTATGAGACTCATATCCTTTGGTAATCTCCTTCCCCGAACTCCGATCTTGCAAAATGGTAGAAGTTTTAGTAAAGAAAACCACACAATCAATGGATTTGGCTAAACAGCTAATGGAAAGTAAGTTAAAAGTAGAATCTGGAACATAGAGAACATGTTCCAGATATAAATTGGGGAAGAGAATAATTGTACCAATTCCATGGGATTGGACCAAAGACCCATTGGCCATAGTAATAGTAGGAAATGAATCACTGGTATAAAGAAAGATGAATAAGGACTTATTACCAAAAGTGTGATCAGAAGTCTCAGAATCAATAGTCCAAGGTCTTAGAGATTGTAATTAAGAAATCCTAGCAAAAGAATTACCAGTGGGAGCAATGGGGGCAGTGGTACCAGATGCTTGCTTCTCAGACCACCAAGTTACGAATTCATTAAGAAGAGCTGCAAGAGGTTGTCCTGTAGAAGATAACCCTGGATCAGGAGCACTAGACGAAGTCTGAGCAACATGAGCACTCCGAGGAGGCTGAGGTGTCTTGCTATGGAACTTCCAACCAATAGTACGATTGGTCTGATGATAATGAGTGTAGAGTAACCAACCCTTAGAGGGTTTACATCCACAACCGGAGCCTTGAGCAGCAAGGGTAGAGGAGTCAGAGGTGTCAACCGGAGAGACATAAGGCATAATAGATGTTGATAATCTATGAAGCACCGACACTTCAAAAACCCTGACGTGTCGTGTCCGACACTTCCCGACACTTTCGGACACCCCGACACTCCCCGACACTCCAACACACGTTATAGAAATTCAAGAAAAGGTTTAAAGGTTACATTGCGTTGAGTTTTTAGTTCCAACTATTAATTTTGTTAGATTACAATTACTATTTTATTGAGTTTGATATAAATATTTTGGATATCTTATGCTTTTTTGCAAAATTTATGAATATTATAAGTTTAGATTCATTTTATAATTAAATTATTGAATATTAAATATAATATACACCACATAAATTAAAAATTATTTAATATCAAAACGTGTCCTAACGTGTCGAAATCTAACATTTTTTAGAATTAACGTGTCGGAGTGTCGTGTCGTATCGTGTCACGTGCCCCGTATCAGTATCGGTGCTACATAGTTGATAATATAGAGGGCTTAGGTGGAATCCTACGCAAAGTAGACATCACATAACCCAGTGTAGGAACAGTAGCTGAACCCAAAATCCGATTACGAGATCAAAGACAAATAGGGAGGTAAACCATATAGAATTATCAACATGAAAATAGTACTGTGTTGTTCCTGCTACGTAGCAACATCACCAGTAAAGGGCAGGAGTTCATTGACATCATGAATCATAATCTGAGCTTTCACCAAGTACTTAGACATAAGACAATCAAAATCACAAGGGGCAGAGGTAGACATCAATTTCTGGCACATATCACAGAGTAGCTGCATATCATTTGTGTACAAGGCCTTTGCCTGACTCCAAATAGCATCATAAGTATTTGCATGTCAAAAAATATGCTTAATGAAATGATGAATAGTGGATTTAATGAGACTGACAATTGAGCATTAATCATCTTCCATTTTGTGCACTCATTGGCTGCAATAGTTTTAGTCTTACTTGTGGGATGAGATGTATAATTATGTCCATCTAACCAAAGTTGCAGATGTGACAACCAAGAATCATATTTCGACCATCCAATTTATCCACACTAAGCAGAACAAAGATATAATTGTTAAAAATAACAGACTTGGACTTGGAGCAATCGGAGTCCCATAAACATAAGAGGTAGGAGAATCCATAATTACCCAAATAAAAAAAGAACTAAAAAATTAGAAATAATAGATCACAAAACTAGCCGGAATGAGTGAGATCTATGTGTCACCAAAAATGATGTCGAAACACCAAAACAAGACCAGGAACAGAATCGTCTCGGAGAGAGGAGAAAAACTCAACCGATCACCACTGGAAACGATTCTCCATGCGCGCGTGAGGGTGCGTGTGTGATGGCATAAAGACAAAACTTGGACAGACAGGATCGTGCGGAGGAGACGATCACAACAGTGGTCAATGGCGGACGGATGGCGATCAACGACAGTTCTGATGGTCGTTTGCGAAGAGAAAGATTGGGCAACGACGCAGAGACGATCCAAGAAAAAGAGACATCCAAAAACTGACAAGGAAACAATATCCAAAAAGAAATTGAAAATTCGATGAACAACATGCTCACTGAAAAAAGAAAAACGGACCAACGTTCCTATTGTTATGCTCTGATACCGTGTTAAGTAATAAGAAACGAAAGGAACATTGAATGAATCAGTATATTGAATTGATATATGAGTGTACAAATATATAGAAACCTTAATAGACTTAGTCCGGACCTAACCTAAATTCTAATGAAATAAGAAAATAGATATTTTCAAATAATACAGTTATTCTTTCTGATATGCGCATTAATTTGGGCGCAACTCGCAAGAGCTTGCCGAGTGACACTAAGGGTGGTCATTTGTGTAATTTATGATTTACTATTAAAAGTCAGTGCTTGGATTGGTAATGATCCAGGGTGATCTTGGAATGGGCATAAATTTGATTGGCTCTTGGAATCAATCTTTTGATCAAGGCTCATGCTTTGCAATGAACACCAACATTTTGGCCTTTCAAAATCATTTTCATTGGTTTTTTTATTTTAAATTTTTTCTATTAATTTTTGTACGAATAATTTCATATTTTTGATTATTTTATTTTTCGTTGTCTGTTTAAAAGCTTTGTGAATTCTAGTTGATTTGGTTATTTTTTAGTGAATAAAGATATTATTGAGAGCTGCAACTATTATGAATCACTGTTCCTTTTGTTATGACTTTTATAGTTTGTATACCTGAATTGGTTTAGAACCAACTATAAATCATAAATTGGTGTTGAAACTTTCACTGTTCGTGAAAATAATATCAATTTGGTTCCTTGAACCGAAATTGGTTAAACCTATTAGATTCGGTTTGATACAACAAAAAAAGTAATTCTGGTTGCAAAGAAAACTTTTATGTGTATAGAGAAAATAATTTATTTTTTATAGTATGAGAAATATTAACTTTTTAATATTTAATAATAGAAATTTTATAACAAAATCAAAGAAAAAAGACGACAGTGAAATTAACAAAACAAAAGATTGACCGGTAGAGAAAAGAAAAAGTAATTGAGAGAAAAAAAGTGGAAGAGAGGGAGAAAAAAAGGTTGCACAAAATATAGAAGATTACTTACTAGATTAAAGTTACAAGATTTATGAAATTATAACATTGGAAAAAATGTTTTTTATGCAGCATAAGATAAAGTTATTTTCAATAATTCTAAAAGATGTCATTTTGGGGGTTGGGAAAAAAAAATAGGGTATTTAAATAATTTTACCTTTCTTTTGTATCATGTAATCTCCTTAAAATACTCTGTATTTTTTTCCTAAGAGATAATTTTATTTTATATTGCAGGAGAAACATTAATCCCTATAATTTTATATTTGTCATCAAATAGCGATAACTCAGTTGACGCATAAAAGCTAAGTAGATGAATGTGAGAGCATGTATTCGATCCTTTCCATTAACATCTTTGGGAGGAGTTTACTTTAAAACCTTAATTCCGAACTCACCTCGAATCGAAATAGTCGTGAAACAATGAATTGATTGAAATATTTTAAAAAAACTTTATATTTGTTTGTCATAGTGTTAAGTAAAATGTTACACACTTCTCTGAAGGAAAATACAACATTTTTGCTAAAATAAAAAAGAAATATAAGTTTCTTAAGAGTGCCAAAGAAACATTGTTTTAAAAATTGGAGAGAAAACTAATTTATGAAACGTTACTGTAATTTAAAATTTAAAGATCAAATTATTTTAATTTTCATATTTCAAAAGAGACTAACATAATTTCTTTTCTTAACAATTCTAAATTAATAAATTAAATATTTTCCAGTCATTCTCCCACTCTTCCTCTAGATTTATCAATGTTACAGTTTATTTCTTACTCTCTTGCTTGATGATGATTTTCGCATGATACCATATTGTGATTAGTATTAATATTTTAGTTTACGGTTTATAGTTAGGGATAATAAACAGAGAGAGAAAAGGGGAAGAGGTGAGAGAAATAAAAATGAACTAGGCTATTATTTGGAATAAATTTTTAGCGCATTATATGCACAAAACTCAATATATTTGCTCATTTATTTTATAATATGTGAACAAAAAATATCACATCATTTAAAAAAATAGATAGTATAATATTTTTTTTCATGTGTCATAAAATAAATGAACAAACACACTAAATATCAATATATTTAATGTATTACAATTTATTTTATTATTTGATGTCTCGATGATAACTTCTCCTACACAAGTTATTATAATTCTGGTCACCATTTTTTATGCATTTCGTTCTAACTTTTGGGGCCACAACCTCCATTTAGTGTGTGCTTGGATACAGCTTTAAAAATAAAACAAAAGTTAAACTGATGTTTTTTTTTTTTTTTTGAAATTATGATTTTTGACACTTGAAAAAAAAATACAAAACGTTACTTTTTCATTAAAAGTATTTTTTAAATATTAAGCCAAATACAAAATAAGGGAGAAAGAAGTATAATGTTGTAGGAAAATGTTTAGGTTATGTTATTGAGATAGAGATTGTGATACCCACACGTTTTTTATTTTTTTTGGTTTTTGAAAATAAGCGTGTCTCACAATTTCTATCTCTATAACGTAACCCAAACACTTTCCTACAATATTATACTTCTATTCCCCTACAAAATAATTATTCATTTTTAGAAAATTATACTTCTATTTCCCTACAAAATAATTATTCCTTTTTGGAAAATGTATTCTGAAAAATAATGCATAATTTTTTTTAAAGCTGAACAAACGGATAGGCGGATATAGCCTATGAAGCACTGACATTCCAAAATTCCTAACGTGTCGTATCTGACACTTTCTGACACTCCAATACTCATTGCAAAGACTCAAAAAAGGTTCAAAGATTACGTTGCGTTGCATTTTGAGTTCCAACTATTAGATTTGTTGGATTACGATTACTATTTTAATGAGTTTAATATAAACATTTGTGATGTCTTATGTTTATTTGCAAAGTTGATGGGTATTATAAGTTTAGCTTTATTTTTTTGTTAAATTATTGAATATTAAATATAATATATACAACATAAATTAAAAATATTATATAATATCAAAACATGTCTTAATGTATCAAAATTTAATATTTTTCAGAATTAACGTGTCATATATCCCGTGTCGGTGTCGGTGCAACATAGGATATAACACGTCCTTACTTACTGTTTTCTCAAGCTTTTTTATTTTGAATGAAAATTGATTTTTTCATATGAAAAAAATATGACATAGTTATGTGAAAAAAATTATAAATTTACAACCAAAGAGTTATAATTTTGTAATTATTATTTCATTATTATTTTATATTATCGTTGATTTACTTTTATATCATTATAATTTTGCACATAACAATATCATATTTTTTTGAATAAAGTCCTTTTTAAGTCTCTAATAAAAATTATGATCTTCTCTTTAATCCTTTACAAAAAAAAAAAAGTCGTGTGGTTCCTATAAAAATTAAAGTGAGTAAATTTTAGTCCTTTGGAGGAGCTAATATATGTGTTTTTTAAATTTGTGAGTAATCATAATTTTAACTAAATGGATTTATTTTGAATTTCTTAAGGATCTCAGGATTAATTTTTTTTTAAAAAAATTAAAATTATAATCATATTTTTTATTACGGAGCGAGAAAAGAGCCTAATATATTTTTTTTACACGAGAGAGAGAAGATCCGGATCCATTTCGAATAGAGATTAATTTTTTTTAAATTTTTATAACAAGTAGAGTCTATAAACAGGACAAAGTAAGCTATCTTTGGACAGGTTATTTATAAGTCATGAAATGAAAGAAAACAGAATCACTTATTGTATTTAATATTTTTACACAAAACTAGGCAAAACGACCTAATAAGTAGACCAAACTCAATCTAAATTAAAATTTCCAAACAAAAACCGACCTAATAACCTATGAACCGAAATCTAAGGGGTCATGCTTAATTGCCTGTGTCCCGTGTAAGTGCTAAATACTGCAACTTGCAGGTTAAGTCAATGCAAGTAACCGTGAAGAAACACTTTTTCATGCCTAGCCTGTACGCTACGGTCTATGCCCCTGGCCCACTCAAACAATGGTTGGACCGAATTCAGAATAGTCAACTCCGAACCCCATTCCCATACTACGGACATGCCCTTTCTCTGACCTGATCGTGTATCTCACGCTCCCCTTTTTTCTTTTTCTTTTTAAAATTTCTTTGATTACTCATTTAAGTAATAAAAATAGAGGAGGGATATTCTTACTACCAAAATTCTCTACTACCAACTTACTACCTATCTAATCACCCTTGAATCAACATTTTCTCTTTTTTCAAAAACTTTTTAACATTCTCTCTTTTTTCAAAAACTTTTTAATATTCTCTCTTTTTTCAAAAACTTTTTAACAACAAAAATTTTCATAAAAATAACAAAAATTTTCTTATTAAGTTTTTAACAAAGCTGACTTGAATTTGTGATAACTAATTAAATTGGAATAATCCCATCTAAATTTAGGGGTTTAAACTTCTCATTCAATAGAAGATTAAATTTTTTGTAGTAGACTCATGGGGAGCCGTGATTTTTTTTAATTAAATAATAAACTTTATTTCAAGATTTGTATCTATAAGAGAAGATCTCATTTTTTACGGTTGCATAAGAAGAGATTTCCACATAAATTATCATGTCTTTGGTGGTCATGCGCTCCGTTCTAGTTCTTTATCATTGGTCACAAGTAAAGTAATCTCTATTATTTTACCAAAAAATAAGTAATCTCTATTAAAACTAACTTAAAATGCAAATCAAAATTAAATTGAAACAATCTTTTATTATTATTATTATTATTATTATTATTATTTTTTGAGATTTTTGTAACGATTCATTAATTAATCTGATCGAATTAGTTATCTAGGATCATAAAAGTGATAAAACTCTTTATATCCAAAACTCAATTCAAGACATTGATTAAGAGTCTATTTGACAACTTTTTTTTCAAGCTAAAGTTTTAAAAAAACTTTAAAAATAAAACTATAAACTGTTTGATAATTATATAAAAAAATTTAGCTTAAAAGTTATTTTTATTTTTGAAAAAATCACACATTTCAAAAAATAAAAACTAACACAACTTTAAAAAGGTTTTTCTTCTTAAAAGTTTTTAATTTTTGACTTTTTTTTATTTTAAAAAAATAAGAGCTTTTATAAAAATTTATTTGCTCTAACATCTACTTATAAAAAAAAGAAAAACTCAAAAAAGAAAAAACTCCCCAATGAGATCATCTTTTATATATTTGTAGTAAGGTACGTTTGTCATTCAACAAATAATACTTGGATAAAACATGAAAGCATGGTTTCACAAAAAAAACATGAAAGCATGGCAATTATTCCATATCTTTTATTGGATAGATACACTGAATGAATAATACACCAAGGGGCCTGTTTGGTGTGAAGTATAAGGCCTAATCGTATAAGCTTATATTATATGTTATGACATTTTCAATTATTTAGTGTGACCATCGTATAGTATAAGTTTATATAGCAGGATGCCCTTATACATCAAAATGATGTATAACCTAATCAAGCCTAGGAGTGGTGGATTAGGCATGATAAAGGATTGATGTATTAATAATGTTTACAAATACAATTCCCAAGAACTAATATCATTTCAATATTTATATATTAAAATAAATCTTTTTAATATATTAATTTTTAAAATATATAATACTATACCAAACATTGGATAGTATTAAAAATTAATCAGATCTTATACTATCAAATCTATGCCAAGAAAAAACAAAAAAAATGAGCAAATAATGCTATAGAGATGTTGGTAGACATGCTTCTTTGTAAATTGGAATAACCCCACTGCCAGCCAGTATGTTGGTACACATGCTTCTCGGTAAATTCAATTCCAACTTATCACGTGTTTGGTAGTCACGCGCTCCATTTTAGTTCTTTATCACTTGTCACAAGCAACCTTTATCAATTTTCCATCATTACAATTCACAACTCTTTTTATGCTATCTCGTTGGCGCTTTAGACTTTTTTAACGCTCAAATTCTATATTCAAATTGTCTTCTTCTTCCCCTTTTGGAATTTCGCTTTTCCAACCCTTGTTTTTTCTTCCCCCCCCTACACTTACCACCTTAGTAGTAGTTATTTATAAACCTTACTCTTTTATTTTCTGTTAGTCTCTGGTAGGAGTAGTATTAGTAGTAGTAGTAGATGGCAGGTAGTTCAAATTCGAAGATTGAATTGTTGGTGTGGTTATCTCGAGTCATGGGTGGTCTTTGTTCGAGGTCCGAGGAGGAAGAAGATGACCGGGTGTTTGTCAACGCCGCTGAGAAACGTGGCGGCAACAACGGTGGTGATTTCACGACGGCGCCTCAGGTACGAGGTAGAATGGAGAGGAATGTGGAAGTGGAAGAAGAACCTTCTGGAACCAGTACTGCTACTGCTACGAATAGGAACGAAGAGTTCTACGATGGAATCCCAGTCTTTGGAAATGATTCTTGTCCTCACAAGTCTAGGTCTAAGGTTGGTTTATTCTTTTGTAAACAATAACTCTTTTTCTGCTGGTGGATACTCTATAAGTGAGTAAAGATTAATGTTGTTGCGATTTGAGTTTATAATGTTTTGTAATTCTTGTAATAGCTTGTATAGTTTGGAAATAGGGTTTGCAATTGGGATTTAGGGATTATTAGTTAGTAATTAGGAATTTTATAATAGTGTTGTTTATTTTATTTATAGTTGTATTTACTATCCTAGTTTGCGTATACATGAGTCTTAAGGTTAGGTTGGTTGTCCTAGTCAGTGATATACAAGGAAAGTTATTCATCTTGAGGGCTTTGGATGCCAGCAGGCTTTGTTTCGGATATAGATCAAATCATGTGATTCTTCCTAATAGCTTAAGCTTTAAGGAGAGTTAGTATTAAAACTTTTATGATCAAGAGGTTAGGACCCATTCTACATAATTAAGATGAATTGTAGCACAAGGTTTAATGAGCTTGTGCATTGTCCAATAATGTCCATGCATGTGTGAGGAGGCATGTATAAGCCGTTCATTGCTTTCTATCTAAATAAATTTGTGTAGGAGAAAAATGAAAATATCTACTAAGATCTATCTATTTCAGGTCTCAGAGGTGAGTTCACGCCTTGGCAGAGCTGGTACTATTGGGTTTGGGAAAGCAGTGGAGGTTTTGGACACTCTTGGGAGCAGCATGACGAATTTAAATGCTGGCAGTGGGTTTGTTTCTGGAGCTGCAATAAAGGGGAATGAAATTTCTATATTAGCTTTTGAGGTAGCAAACACAATTGTCAAAGGTTTTAATCTTCTGCAATCTCTTTCCACGAAAAGCATTAGGCATTTAAGAGAAGAGGTGCTTCTTTCAAACGCTGTGCAAGATTTAGTATCAAAGGAAATGGATGAACTTCTCAGTATTGTTGCTGCAGACAAGAGGCAAGTATTGGATTAAATCGCATTACTTAAGAGTAGCTTATGTTCCATCAGTAAGCTAACTTCATGTTGTTTTGCATTACCATGACTCTATAATATTAAAATGTCAACTGTATATGATTTTGAATTATGTTATCAGGAGGGAGTTGAAAGTTTTTTCTGACGAGGTGATTCGTTTTGGAAATCGTTCAAAGGATCCTCAGTGGCACAACTTAGACCGTTACTTTGAGAAGTAATATAAATTGTACTCACTCAATTCGTGTAGCGTTTCATTCATCTTCAAAAAAATATTTAGCGTTTCATCTATTTATTATGAGCGTCTTTCTTGTCGTAAAATTTAGGATTAACAGAGAATTAAATGCTCAAAGACTGTCAAGAGATGAGGCAGAATCAATAATGCAACAATTGATGACTTTGGTTCAATTTACAGCTGTGAGTGTATTCCTCATTTTGCTAAAGAAAATACTTAATGCTGCTCGTGGACTGATATTTACTTTTGAAGCTGAAAATGTAAGGAAATCAGAAAGAAAAAATAAATAAAAAATCTTGGTAAAAGTATTTGCAATATAAGAGCAATTAACTCAAGTGGTTAACTAAATTTATAAATAATTATTCATTATACCACTTTTTCAATATGGTTAACCAGATGAGTGATTTATTGTTCCGAAATAAGGAATATTTTTCCAAGATTCCTTTATTGTAATTTTCCCAAACACGTATTACAGGAGAAATTGATTGAAGGATTTTGGACTGGTTACTTTATATTTCTATATTACATATCCATTGCAAAGAGAGTTTTCTTTTTCTCCATCTCATTCTCTGTCCTAATTGATACCTTTTATATGTATCATGATTTATGCTGCAAGATAAATGGGCAATTTCTGAATTCAACTACTTTAGCTTTGTAGTAATCTGTGGGTACTTTTAACTACTTATTTTGATTTCTGTTATCACCCAGAATATAACTTGTAAACATGTAAACCTGACGTTGAATACATATCAAAATTTTATGACACATGTTTTGAAATGAAACCAATATGATGGTTAGGTGTACTTTCCTCTTGGTTAGATTTAATCATTATTCATTTTTATGTACGAATTGCTTGTTATTGAAGGATTGGACTATCATAAATAAATATGGTAATATCGTAATCGTATACACTTATTTATAAATTGATAGTGTATTAAATAACCTGAGGTGTAAGGAATCCTTTTTATTGTACCTTTTGCAGTGTCAGCTCATCTGTACTTGCTCCCATTTTGTGGCTACTTTATCTTCTTGGTTTTCTATTATCTTTCCTTCGCTACAACTAATTGCTTTATCTTTTTGATTTTGTTCCTTCATGCATTTACTTTTTATTCAACATAGTATTTTTATATGGGATTTATTTGTAAAAGAAACTGGAAAATCGATTTTCTCTGGCTGCAGGAATTGTACCATGAATTACATGCTTTGGATAGATTTGAACAAGATATTCAGCATAAGTGTGAAGAGGAGGATCAAAGAGGTAATTGTGGAGTATCTGTATCACCCATGACATAAGATGCAACACTAAAGTTTTGTTTGAGTAGCAATTCTTAACCTAAGCCAAAACTCTTAAAGAGTTTTAATCAAAAGTGAAGATTAATTTTGCTATTGATTTTTTTTATTTAAAAATGATCATTTAGATGGTGATAAATATGTGTGGAACTTGAGGACAAGGCTTACATTGATCATGTAATTGGTTCTGAAATGTTGAAAAAGTGTACACTAGTATTAACTATTATTTCACCAAGAACTGTGAAATGGATATGGGAACTAGATATCTATATTATGCTTAAGCTGTATCCTATTTTTCCTTTACGATCTGCCTTTTGGTCTCATTGAAAGTCATCTCTATTAAAGTATAACAGAACAGTCAGATCATGGTTTCCAAAACACCTACTTTTGGTTTTCACTGATATTTTATTTTATTATTGAGTCAGAACTACATGTTCTTGTTGTGAATATAATTCTGAAGGCCTAAATGATTGTTTCCTCCTTTGAAGAAACAGTCACTCTGACCCAGAAGTTTGACCTTGCAGTATATTTATCAGTATTTGCTTATTTAGTCTCTCATAGATATACATTTGACCTTAAGTATCTCCATCATATAGGTGATAGCCTTGCGTTCTTGAGGGCGGAAATTAAAACTCAAAGGAAGCAAATTAAACATTTAAAGAAAAAATCACTCTGGTCTAGAAGTTTGGAGGAGGTAACTTCAGATTGCTTCTTGATTTGTTTATCTCATCCCTCAGTATCCTCTTCCCTAGTTGTTTTATCCTCCATTAGACTGTCATTATATCTGATACACGTATGATGCTGAAGAGATTATAGAGAATTATTTTTTATTTATAGAGCTGTTTTCATCGTGTGCATAACATAAATGGAGAACTGAGAAAACTTTAGTATAATTCATAATCTAATGGATTACAGGTTATGGAGAAGCTTGTAGACATTGTCCATTTTTTGCATTTGGAGATAAGCAATGCCTTTGGCAGTGCAGGTATGTACCCGCTAAAGGCCATTAGATCATGCTTCCTTCACTTGATTTGTTATGCTGTTTTGGGGTCACTTAATGTAACAACTGTCATTTCTGTTCAATGTGATGACTTACTTGTAATGTTGTTCATCCCTGGGTACCTGCAGATGGCCACAAACCATTAATTGGGCATACGAGCAATCGCCAAAGGTTGGGCCCTGCTGGCCTTGCTTTGCATTATGCCAATATCGTGCTACAAATTGATACACTTGTAAGTTGATGTTCTTTATTGTATTTACTTCATTCCATGCCTGTTCCTTTTAGTGCCTTACCTTGAACAAGCTGAAAATATAATTGAATTTCTGGAGTTTCTTCTCTTTTTGCCTTTAGTATTGAATTTCTTATTTGTTACTTTTCTTTTACTTTCCTTCTATTACATTCAGATTTCATGTAATTGGATTAGACCTGTAAATTTAATTTTTTTAATCATTCATTTTTAAAGAGGGAAACCTATCCATGAATCAGTTCTGTAGTGAAGCCAAGCAATTAATTTCTATAAATTTGGCTTCCATTGACATTACATGGTGCGATTTCTGTAGAAAATGCCATGTACTTTAAAGTTTCTAACACTAACTGCCTTTCTGGTTGCTACTTGCTACACCGTCTCTGGCTTGGCCTTGAAAGTGGATGATCCTACTTTTTTGAAGTGAATATTGGATGATCCTCTAAACTTAAAGATGTATAACATTTTCTAATGAAAGAATATTGCCCTAATCTTGTGACTGTGCACCCAATATGAAGGTATCAATGTCTTAAGGTCATTATCTTTGTAAATGTTAGACTGGGGGATAAATTGTTGATATTTCTTTTTGTAATGTTGACCGTGTTCTGTAGCTGTTTTAGACATTTGTGGAGGTTGTTATGACTTATTGTTTTGAAAGACATATGTTCTCTAGAACTGTTGATATAATATGGTAGTATATTTCTCATGCACGTTGCAACTAAACGAAAGAAAAAAACCTGGCATTTTCTTAGTTAATTTACTATCAACTCTATTTGCTGCCTTCTACCATTATTTTTACAATGGAAAAGCCATTTATTGTTCCTTTTTTCCTTGTTTCTTAAGATTCAAACATCCAAATCGGAAGGTAGCCAATGCTTGGAAAAATATCAAATGCTATTTCTTTTTTAGTTTTCAACTATTTCTCGGTTGTAGTTGAACTTCCTAATCTGACAAACCATCAAACATATACCTTCAATTTTCTTTGGATAGCACATTCTAGTCACTGGGTACCATAGCCTGATCCAAAAAGTAATGAAAATGAGTTCCTATAAAACAGTTTTGGTGATAGAAATATATATTCCTCAGAAAAAACTAACTGCTTGGTGCATTCACATGATCTCTGATTCACCAAGTGTGTTCCTATATGTTAATCTCTTGATAATGCTCCACTTGCGTGCATGAACTGCATGTGTCATTAAAGGATTGAAATGCTCTTGGCAGGCCCACATTTATTTTTTCATAACTGGGTTTGCTGCAGACAGTACGCTTACAACTAACATAAGAGGGAGCTAGGCATCTGTATATTTAATTCAGGACTCTTGTGCTTTTATCAGGCTACACATTTATGCTTGAATGTGTGATAATTGGGATATAATTTGTTTACTGCTGATTTTTTGTGTACGTTCCTTGTCTGCGTACGGGTGTAGTTGTACTAATTCAAAGCTCAAATTTCTCCTAGCATTGAAGAGCATTGTACTAAGTCTGTGCTGATGCTGTCAGGTAGCTAGATCCAGTTTTATGCCTGCAAATACAAGGGATGCATTATATCAAAGCTTGCCTCCTAATATAAAATCAGCTCTGCGTTCCAAATTACCTTCCTTTCATGTTGAAGAAGAGGTATGACTATCTGCTAATACTTTTCTATTATTTCCGTTTAAAAAAATAAAGTTCTGGAAAATTTAGAATAGAGATAGAAAGGCTTTAGATTAATCACACTTTGCCTCTAGTCACAACTGATGGGAAGAATGAATCAATTTTAAAATAGTTAATCTATTAATGAATATGCTACTACACTCGCTAGTTGAGGTGTAAGTCAGGGTATTTTCCTTTATTTTAAAATAGTTAATCTATTAATCAATATGCTACTACACTCGCTAGTTGAGGTGTAAGTCAGGGTATTTTCCTTTTCCTATTAATCAATAACTCCTCAATTAACCTCCTCGTCAGCATCAATTAGTCATCCGTAGTAACCAGTCCTCAATTAATGCCCTTGATTTCATTAACCAATACTTCCTTCACCCATAAGACTTGCTTTCTTACATTCCTACATGGTTAACATGCAAATGCCATACATAATTAGCATGCTGAGGAAAATGCTTAACAAATTTTGAAATCAATTTTATTGTGCTTTCAGTTTTCCGCTTCCAACCAAAGAGGAAAATCTTCTAAATTACATTTTGTTTTTGTTTTTTTGCTCTTCCCTCATGGTTGCTGACTGACTCCTGCAGCTAATTGTAGCAGATATCAAAGATGAGATGGAGAAAACATTACATTGGTTGGTCCCAATTGCCACAAACACATCCAAGTAATATGTCTGGCTTTTTGTCAACTAGCTCCTTACTACCCACGTGAAAAGCTTTCTTTATTATCAGTTTATTTACTTTATATATAAGCTAACTCTAGTCCTTTTGGCTTTCTCTTTTGATTGTTTTAAAATTGATTCAGAGCGCATCATGGTTTTGGATGGGTAGGGGAGTGGGCAAACACTGGGTAAGTAGCAAAGTCTCTACTACTCTATTTCGAATTAGAAACTTGTATGTTTTTACACACTGTATTTTTAGTGCTTTTAATCCTTTCTGATTGTAAATACTTTTTTGGTTCTTGAAGCTCTGAGCTGAATAGGAAGACTTTCCAGTCTGGGGTCATGCGGATAGAGACATTCCACCATGCAGATAAAGACAAAGTAGAAAATTATATTCTTGAACTTCTCTTATGGCTTCACCGCTTGGCCATAAAAAATAAGGCTGTCAGTGATGCTGACAAAGTGAGGTCTGCCATCAAGTCTCCTGTTGGCACTACCTTGCAAAAGACAAATAAGCAATCTGCAAATGCCCAATTACCATTGTTGACATTTGATGAGCAAAACATGCTTCAGGATGCAAGTAAGAAAAAATATATTAGAGGGATCAGTAAAAGCTTGGACCTTGACAATGCGAAGACTAGATTGAGTGAGAACAGCAGACTGACCAAGAGTTACAGTCATTCATCAACTAAAAGCAAGGAAGTATCTTTTAACAGGATTTTGTCTAAGCTTCCTGTGATTGATTTTGATATTGACAAAGAAAGAGCATTGAACGTGATCGACAGACTAGATGTGATCAGATAATTTGCAAGTTCTCTTGATTGCCTTTGAAATTAATGGAAAGGAGTAATAATACATGTGGGCATAAGAGTGAGATATTCTTTCTGAAAATGTTGAATGCCATATTTTTGCACCACCTTTGGCACCCTGGATTCCCTTAGCTTCATTAGGTTGCTTTGTTTCGTTGAAGTTCCACATGGTATGTAGATATCATCTTTGTATGGGCACCCAGGTAATTGCTGAGACTACATAGGCATTCATGATTGTATCTATGTGACTGCAGTGCCTACATAGTGCTGTAGGGGTAGACTCTGGTTTCATTCTCGAGAGTGTATATACTATACGAGGTAATGAGGATATAGTGCCCATCGTTTTGCACAGCATTTATTTGTGGGTTTGGTTGCCCATGCTCACTGCGGAATCTAGAAACCTTTTCTGAAATGTAGTTCCTGTTGTGATAGATTCTAGACCATATCAATGCTAACGGAAATTCCTTAATTCATGTCGTTTAACGATAAGAACTTGATGCCATACGTGAGTTATGCTGTCAATTTAACAAACTTGGTTGCAGGTTTTGTTTAAAAATGAACCACCTCAAGAGTGAATTTTTTAAAATGTTAATATTGTTTGTTGATTGAAGGTAATTGCCGAATGGAAAGTAATTAGGCAAATAATTATGTTAATATATACTAACGATGTTTACATAAAATTGTCTTCGTATACGGGGGATATCAGATGAACTAATTGACAAATTTAGCAAATAATATTTGTGTGTGTGCGTCTATATATGTATTTATCATTACCTTTACTATTTTAGATACTAATAGAATTCGTTGAACAGCAAGAGATGTGAGAGAGGGTGAGAGAAAACGATGATTCCATTGCTCAGATCTAAAACTGTATATTATAGAAGAATGAATGATTGATTACAAAGAAGAGTGATTAATCAACTATTTATAGGGCTAACTAACTAAGTGAGAGAATATGAGGGGCAATCCTATACGGTGAGACTATCGTGCAATCCTATACAATAAGTCTATCAAAAACTAAGCCAAAGCTTTATATTCTAATACACCGCCCAAAGCTTTATATTCTAATACACCAAGTTCGCTACATGGGGTAGCGAATTTTGTTTTAACCAAGTTCGCTACCCAATCTAGCGAACTTCATATTTTTTTTAACTTGTACTTGTTATCCACTATAAATGTGATACGTCAGCAAATCGAGTTTGTTACACCGGGTAGCGAACTTGCTCCCGTGGCAGATTGAGAAATAACACTATTCGCGTGACATTTAGGTAAAAAACTTAATGAACAGTGACATTTTTGGTCAATGTTACGAATAAGAATTTGATGCTTTTTAGTGTTATTTAGATTCAATAGAATGTTAAATCAGTAATGCCGTTATATCACTTTGACACCACTTCTCCCTCATTCCATTTTTCATCATAGTGATTCTTCTGAGGAACAAATTTCCACTTGGTCTATTTGACACTTTTTTGCAACTTGTCTAGAATTAAAAAAATCATGCCATATTCTCGGTAACTTTTTTTTCTCACTTAAAAAAAATCGTCCATACCAAACACCTTGAGAAAATTAAGGAGAACACGTGGTAAAATTGACTTCTGGTGCTGAAAGTTAATATTCTTAGGACAAAAAAAAAAACTCAAGAACAAGTAAATGATATGTGCTTATTTGCCATGGTGGTATACAAGGTTATATGTATCAAATTTAAACTATATTATATGGGTTTCAATTTTCTCATGTGGTAGAAGAAATTTTTTTCATGTTATAGACACATCTTATGTGGGGCTCATATTTATTAAAAAAAATTTAAAAAAAATATTGCACAAAAATCGAAGAATGACTAACCGGAGAAAACAACTCTTTTCCTATATTATATATACTAAAAATATATTATTTAATATCATAATGTATCATATGGTATTGTGTAGTGTCGCTTTTCCGTGCAACGTAGTTAATAGAATCCAATCCTACAAAGAAAAGAAACGAAGGAGACTAGTGTGCTTTGATACTTCACCACACCTAGGTTTGTGCTGTGGCTTCTAACATTGCTTTGTCTCCATTTTTCAAGAGCCGTTATTGGCTTTGGCTGCGCAGACTCCATACTCAGCAGAATCTTCACTGTTCACCAATGGAGTCTTCTGACAACAACAAGAAAGAGCAAGTGCCACCCACACCCGAAGACCCCGAAAAGAAAAAGAAGAAGGAAGAAAAGGTTTTTCTATCATCATCATCTTCTTCTTGATCCTGATTGTTTTGTAAATCAGGATTTGCATTAATGGGGTTTTTTTTGTAAAAAAAAATTATGCTTTTTTGAATACCCTTTTCTTGAATTCCAGTACTCATGGCAATGGAAGGAATTTATAAAAAATTATTTTAAGGCATTTTGAATGGAATTATAATATGCAATGGTTTCTAATTTATATTTTCTCATGTGACAATGTTATGGCTTTGTCCTAGGCAAGAGAGAAACAATTGAAGAAAGAGAAGTTTCTTCAGAAGCAAGCTCAGGTAAAATTGCAACATTTGATTTTGCTATATTTTTATTTTTCCTGTGTGATTTTTATCAATTTGATCTTGTAAACAATGTTCATAATCTCCACTTACCCCCTCATTCTTTCTTTCATTTGGTGTTGGCAGCAACAAACACAACAATTATCCAATGCTTCTAAAAAGAGTGAAAAGAAAACTGTGAAGCGTGGTGCAGAGGATGAGAATCCTGAAGATTATATTGATCCTGAGACTCCGTTGGGTGATAAGAAATGTATGTCTAGTCAAATGGCGAAACAGTACAGTCCAACTGCTGTGGAAAAATCGTGGGTGTTGAATCCATCTTTATGCTCATTAGACTTTAATTGTATGAAGTGCTCATCTTTTATGTTTGCTAAAATTTAGGTGGTATGAGTGGTGGGAGAAATCAAGGTTTTTTGTGGCAGATGCTAACAGCTCCAAACCATCTTTTGTTATTGTGAGTTTCTTGTCGAACATATATATGTTTGTTCCTGATGCCATGTGAAACTGTTTTTGCTCCAATTTTTCTACCTGAGAGTAAAAATCAATTATGTTTATACAATTAGACGATTTGGTGCAATAGAGATTTACATGTGCGTTATGGATTGCGAAGTAACCATTTGCTGAATAGTGGGAGTCATCCTTCCCAATTTCGGAGATCCTTCTAATGAAAAATTAAAATCTATTGTTCCATTTCTTAAAGTGCTTTGTCTTATAGATTAACAAGTTTCTCAAAATTCAATAGTATTACGTTAGGTGTTGAATGTTATCTCATTAAATTGCACTAATAGATTCCCAAATTGTGTACTATTGATCAATGGTTGTCTTTTTGGGATTTGAATGAAATGTAGTGTCTTGTTCTTGCTTAAAATCTTGAAAAGTTTTAGGCTATATGCTTTTTTGCACTGCTTCAGAGGAATGTGCAAAGTGGCTGTACAAACTCAAATGATATAAAAATTTATGATTTTTTGCTCCCTTTTTGTGCCTATTGAGAATTTGGTTGTGCTGTATTTTAGGTTTTGCCTCCACCGAATGTGACTGGTGCTCTCCATATAGGTCATGCTCTAACAGCTGCAATAGAGGTATCTTATATATCCCATTTTCCCTATTCAGTTTAGCTGTTCAAAATGGTTAATCTCAATGAGATTTATTGCTTGCAGGACACAATGATTCGTTGGAGAAGAATGTCTGGATACAATACTTTGTGGGTGCCTGGGATGGATCATGCTGGGATTGCCACACAGGTTCTATTTCTAAATTGAATTTTTCATGTAGTTCTTAACTCTTCTAATTTATCATTTATTTTGGATGTTGTTGTTGGGTGGTGGAGGAAAGGCTACTTATTTGGCTATGGATTTCAAGTTTCCCTTATTTGGATAAACTTATGATTGTTGGGCACTTTTTGTTTTTAAAGAAAAAGTTATTTTCCATTTAGATACAATGTTTAATAAGTACTTGTACTAAAAACCACTTGTTCAGTTGCCCATGCACATTTAATTTAGTGCTGTCAATGTGTGAACACAAAGTAGTTTTTGCTGTGTGGTGGAATTTCTTTTAAAATGTTAGCTTCTGAGGCAGAATGACTTTTTTTTTCTTCCAATTTTTCATACATCTTTCTGTCACAAATTCGTGACTAGAAATGAATTGGATAGTTCTTTCGCTGCAAAGTTAAGGGCAGAAAAGGCAGCATATAGATAGAAGTTTTATTTTTCCTATAATTTGTGTCATACTGTAATTGACTTTAAATTGTAGTGTAAGCCCTATCTCAAATTTTATTTTTGGTGCTCATGTACTATGGGTTACTTTACTCTTTAATGATATATGTCTTAATTTTCTTGTTTCAGCATATTTTTTTATGTGTGAGGTGATGTTAAATTATGTAAATTATGATTTTTATGCCACAGGTAGTTGTGGAGAAAAAGATAATGCGTGAAAGACAACTAACCAGGCATGATCTGGGCCGTGAGAAATTTATCTCTGAGGTATGTTTTGTAAAACAATTTTTGAAGTCAAGGTTCTTGATAGCCTGATATCTTCTATTTTTTGTCCTGACTCGTATGACCAACTTTGATGAATATTGGCAAAAATAGGTATGGGAGTGGAAAAACAAGTATGGTGGCACAATATTACAACAATTACGCCGATTAGGAGCCTCTCTGGATTGGTCTCGTGAGGTAATTATGTATTTTAACTTGTTTTATTATTATTTTTTATTTTGGGGTTGTAGGATAAAAGAAGACCCGTTAAGGAAGAAAAAACATGAGCTCGAAAGAACAATCCCTGTTCCTTTGCATGTCCAACCTAAAACACCCTTATAAAACCCATTAGCAGAAGCCGGTTATGAAGCTAAGAAAACTGAAACAAAGCCTACCCAGTAGGAGTCAGATACTATTTCTCGTGCCATTTCACTGTCATAGTGTGTTAATTGGCCTTCTTATTTATCTCTGTCTCACTTTCTATTTCCAGTGCTTCACTATGGACGACAGAAGATCTAAGGCTGTGACAGAGGCTTTTGTGAGGCTTTACAAGCAAGGCCTTATCTATAGGTGGGGTGGGCATTGGCAATATTCATTGTCTTTATGTAATGCTTTTATTCATAACTTCTGAATTATAGGATCTTCGTTGATGCTGATTCCAATTTTTTAATATTGACACTAATTAATAAGATCCTTGATTATATCTGGTCAAAGCTTTAGCTAATGTGTTATTGGAAACGCTATAGGATGCTTATTTGTTATCAACCATGGGTACACAAATCAAATTTTGTTGTAAGACTTTGTCTTAGACCTAGTTACTGTACGATGTTCCTCAATTACACACACATATATGTCCAAGGCTATAAGGCAAAATCTTTTAGATAAGCTTCCTGCCACATGCGGATCTGAAGTCAAAACCAGAATCATGTGGACTACAGCCATATTTTGGGAACATGATATGATTGAACGTTCAGCATAGACCAAAATATATAGTGGACTTGCAAACTTTTTTCTGTTGAATCATAATTTTAATTATGATGTTGCGCATTTTTGGGCAAAAGATGTGTTATATCCTTGATGAATTGTTGGAATCTAAATACTAAGATACATTTATGTGCAAATGTGCTGCATGGTAAATTATATGATATATATTGATGTGAATTAAGTTATATTCTAATGTCTTGCTGATGTGATTCTGTTTCCTAAGCTTTGAGTGCTCCTCAAGTTCTCAATTTCTTATGACATGATTTATACCTAAACTTGTTATTGTATATGCTCATTTACATGATTCAACTTGCTCTTTTGTGGAGATATTACTTTTTTTGGGGGGGTCATTGTTGCAGGGACCTTCGTTTGGTAAATTGGGATTGTGTGTTGCGAACGGCAATATCTGATATTGAGGTATGCAATGTGTTTACTTAGCTGTATCATCTGAAGTATTGCATATGTAATGTAATTGCTTGCTGCATGCAGGTGGATTATATTGATTTAAAAGAAAGGACACCACTAAAGGTTCCAGGATATGACAAAGCAGTGGAATTTGGAGTTTTAACAAAATTTGCATACCCTTTGGAAGGGAACCTAGGTGAAATTGTTGTTGCCACAACTAGAATAGAAACTATGCTTGGTGACACTGCTATTGCTATACATCCTAATGATGTCAGATACAGCCAATTTCACGGAAAATATGCTATTCATCCATTTAATGGCAGAAAACTTCCTATAATTTGTGATGCCATCCTTGTTGATCCAGAGTTCGGGACAGGTGCTGTTAAGGTATGCTCTATATGACTAAAAGTTCTGTTGAACTTCTTTTTCTAGTTATATTGTAATGTTTTGGTACTTTCTTTATTCCTTGCAGATTACACCTGCCCATGATCCAAATGATTTTGAGGTGGGAAAACGTCACAACCTTGAATTTATTAATGTTTTCACTGATGATGGGAAAATAAATTCCAATGGTGGCTCTGAATTTTTGGGCATGCCACGATTTAAAGCTCGAGTGGCAGTAACAGAAGCATTACAGAAGAAGGTATCGTTGTTAATAAAATTCTTTGTTTCACATGAAATCTTTGGTGCTTAGGCAACAAATATGTTAGTCTCACATGTATTTGTGTGGAACCTGACTTATGATTGCTTTTTTTGGTGATGAGAGGAGTTATAATTTTTATTATTATTGTTTTTAATATGTTGCACATGATGTTCTTCTTTTGGCACCACATTTGTCTATTATTAAGTAAATTGTGTAATTCTGTAAGAGGTAGTTGCCATGATATGAAAAACTCAATTTTTGGTATTTCCTGTTTCATTTGTTTTCTTCTTTTATATAGGGCCTTTATAGAGGTTCTGAAAACAATGAGATGCGCCTTGGTGTATGTTCTAGAAGCAATGATGTTGTGGAGCCCATGATAAAGCCCCAATGGTATGTCAATTGCAATGATTTGGCAGCGCAAGCTCTTCATGCTGTCACGGATGAGGAAAAGAAAAAGATAGAGATTATTCCAAAACAATATTTGGCTGATTGGAAGAGGTGCTTATGTCTTGATTTGCTTTTTGCAATTTCTTATAATGAGCAATTACAAAACTTATCCTTCAGAACATTCCTCTGAAATGTGGTCTAGGATCTAAACCACAATGCAATGAATTCCACCCCATAGAGATAGTTTAGCATCTCTAGAATCTATACAATAATAGTATCATTATCTTTGTAATTATTAGTGAGAAATGTTTTGAGAATGAATTTGGCTATGCTTAGTAGAGTTCAAGATTGTAACTTGGCAAAGTATCAAGAGATATAATCAATTTAATTCATTGTCACTGCTTTCCTTCTTTTAGAATATTTTTGGGTGTCTTAGATGATCTCTGAGGAGTGGTTTCCATATTTCATGAATTGTTTCTTTATTTAATTAGGATTAGCATTCTAATATTAGTATAAATAGGGATTAGTGAATTGTATATTTAACACGTCATTACAATTTACACACCATTTATCAATATTGTATTCTATTATTCATAGTTTGTTTTCTCTTTTCCTTTTTCTCTATCTACATCCTATAATTTCAGTACCCTCCAATTTTTACACTGAACCAAGTATTGGGCAAACACAGAAGGCAAATTGTGGAAGGGTGTTATTGTAAATGGATTCAGAGTGAGGTTTATTTTATATTAAATTACATTTATGATACGTTGTGGTTGGTAACTTGCCTTGCTCTCATGTTTTTGTGCCTTTATGGCTCTTATAATTGTATAATATAACCATGGCTTAATCAAGGTGTAAAATTTTGCAGATGGCTAGAAAACATACGTGATTGGTGCATTTCACGGCAGCTATGGTGGGGTCACCAAATACCTGCATGCTATGTCACTGTAGAGGATGACACGCTGCTGGAATTTGGTGCTTACAACGATCATTGGGTGGTGGCAAGAAATGAAAAGGAGGCCCAAGATGAGGCTAGTCAAAGGTATAATGGAAAGAAGTTTCATTTAAGCCAGGATCCTGACGTTCTTGATACGTGGTTTTCTTCTGGTTTGTTCCCATTATCTGTGCTGGGATGGCCTGATGACACAGAAGACCTGAAGGCATTCTATCCAACTTCTGTTTTGGAAACTGGCCATGATATCCTCTTTTTTTGGGTTGCTCGTATGGTGATGTTAGGATTGAAGTTGGGTGGCGATGTGCCTTATAGAAAGGTGAGGTTACTATCTCTTGCTGATAGTTTGGGAAGGGCTTTATCCTTGTATAGGCATAATGAATTTTGTGAGATACTCAGTGGTGTTTTTAAAAAAAAAAAAACAAAAGAAGAAATTCATGAAGACAGAGAATATTACAAAGGGATCTGAGGATAAGAGATACTCAGTAAAAAAAGGAAAAAAAAACCCTGAGAAAACAAGAAAACATCAATGAAGCAAAGCTAAAGCTAACCAATCCCTCATGCATGCCTAGAAATTTTGATCAATGACCTTCTCATGGATGTACTTACATTCCTATGCAGATTTATTTGCATCCCATGATTCGTGATGCCCATGGGCGCAAGATGTCCAAGTCCTTAGGGAATGTTATTGATCCCGTTGAAGTGATAAATGGGATATCACTGGAAGGTAGAGGTTAGAGGCCGGTAATCTGGATCCCAAAGAACTGGCTACTGCCATAGAGGGTCAGAAAAAGGACTTTCCAAATGGTATTGATGAATGTGGTGCTGATGCTCTCCGTTTTGCACTGGTCTCGTACACAGCTCAGGTGTCAACCTTGTACCATACCAATGTTTATATGGCTGGTTTTTTCACCAATTTAGTTAATTTTTGTGATTTATTTGTGCTGTTTTCATTCATTTCAGTCTGACAAAATTAACCTTGATATTCAAAGGGTGGTTGGATATCGCCAATGGTGTAATAAATTGTGGAATGCAGTACGATTTGCTATGAGCAAGCTCGGAGATGATTATATTCCTCCTGCAACTTTGATTCCAGATGTTCTTCCATTTAGCTGCCAGTGGATACTCTGTGTGTTAAATAAAACCATATCCAAAACATTGAAATCTCTAGAATCATTTGAGTTCTCACAGGCGACCACTGCTGTGTATTCCTGGTGGCAGTATCAATTGTGTGATGTATTTATTGAAGTGATTAAGCCTTACTTTACTGCTAATGATCCCAAGTTTGCTTCTGAAAGACGTTTTGCACAAGATACTTTGTGGTTTTGTCTGGACAATGGCCTGCGATTGCTTCATCCCTTCATGCCTTTTGTCACGGAAGAATTGTGGCAGCGCCTTCCTTCACCCAGGGAATGTAAGAGAGCAGAATCTATCATGATATGCAATTATCCATCACCTGTAGAGGTGAGTTTGTTATAATATTTTGCTCTTCAGAATATAAAGTACATCGCTGTCAATTTTCTGATCATCCCTTTTTTGTACGTTCTCTTTACTTTTCTCTTGGTGATATTCTCTTCGCGATCATCCCTATGTATTTATGATATGTAGTGTTTATCATGCTTTGCTATTAAATAGTAAAAAAATGTATTGTTTGGTTGTATTTTTAATTAATATGTTTTATTTTTTTATTTAGAGCTGGAATAATGAAACGGTGGAGAATGATATGGACCTTGTTGAGTCTACTGTTAAGTCTCTCAGATCACTTGCGAAAGAAAGGCGTGACAGGTATGTGGAAGCAACATTTGCTTTTGTACTAGTCTCTGGTTTTCTGCTGTTTTGTCTATATATCTGGAAACTCTCTTTTTTGGGGGAACAAATGAGGAATTCTCCAAGTATAGAAAAGAGTTGCATAAATGAGGATAAAAAATCCTCCTAAAATAACCAATAACAACAAGACAAAGGATACAGAACATGAAACACTTTGGGAGGCTATGACCTGTGCATAGTACTTTGTATTTTTTTCTGTAAATATTAATTTCTGTACCAATTAGATTGTTATTCAATCGAACATGCTTTTCTGATTCCAAAATGATGGTTATGTTGCTAGGCGACCAGCTTTTGTTCTGTGCCGAACACAGGCGGTTGAAGAGATTATTAACAGCCATCAACTGGATATTATAACACTAGCTAATCTATCCTCTTTGACTGTACGTTGCTTTGTTGTGTTTGCATCTCATGCATCCCTTGCATTTTGTGTGGTGATGTTGTCATTAATCACTTAGCCGGTGTTCGCTTCACTTGATTAACATATTTTTCACTTTTAATGTTCCAGATAATCACTGAAATCAACGCAGTTCCATCTGGATATACTGATACTGTCGTAAATGAAAGCCTTTCTGTTTATTTAGAGCTTCAAGGAACTAATTCTGCGGAAGCAGAGCTAGGAAAGATGAAGAAGATAGATGAGCTGAAGAAGTATGTTTATCTCGGATTGTTTTTGAGAATACATTTTTAACATAGCAAGTCGTAAAATATGATAAGGTTGAAAAAAATGTCATTTGCATTTTTGACTAATATATAATAGGTTTTAATAAGGGGGCGAACCGGAACAGTGGTAAACTGTTCCTTCATGACTGAAAGGTCATGGGTTCGAATCCAGGAAACAGTCTCTTTGCAATTATGCAAGGGTAAGGCTGCGTACAAGGATTTTCTCCACCCACACTCGCTAGTCGGGTTTGACGGGGAGTGGTTTTATATAATAGGTTTTAATGCTTCTACGGTGAATGTAGATAAGTTATCTATGTTCACTCTCAAAACGACGTCGTTTTGTGTTGAAAGATTAAAAATTTATAATG